>CAKNYM010013279.1:0-14711 GCA_932195095.1 Andricus curvator | reverse complement strand
AAAAAAAATAGATGAATCATCATCTAAAAAAATTAATTCTGCAACAAAGCAGATTCATCTTCAGAAAGGTTTCAGGGAAATAAAAAAATGATGATCAGATTCCTGGAAAAATTTATAATTATTTTTATTTTTGAAGATTAATTAAAAAAATTGTAATATTCCAAAATATATCAAAAGATTTCTAAAAATCTGAATAAAAACATCTAGTAGATTCTAAGGCAATTTTAAAAATTTTAGAGCGCACTTGTGCAACATTTTTTTCTTTATTGAAAGAATAAGAAGCCCGTGGAGCTCTCAGTATAACACATTCATAAGTAATCGGTAGAAAAGGAAAAAACAAGAATTGCTTATTTCTTGAATCAGTTAAATGTGAAAATCGGCTTTTTCAAAAACAAACCGATTGATAATTCCAATTTCTGTTGTTAAATGTCTGTGGGATAGCAGGAAAACATATTACATAAAAAAATCCCAGCAAAAAATGTATTAAGTAACATGTATTACATGTTTTTAGGATTATGTTTGGATTTCAAATTAATTAAATACCAAAATTGAATTTCTTCACAAAGGACCTGATTATTTGAATATTCGTCTTCTATTGTTCGTGAAATGGCAGAAAAATATAAATAATAGAAAAATCTACGGAAAAAATTGTTGTACAATATTTACTATCTCGTCTTGAGGAACTTTTTGCATTTCAAATTATTTAAAATACATAACTCCAGTTGAATCATATTGCAGTGAATTTAGTATCTTAGCTTAATATTTCGACGAAGCAAATGCTGTGACTTTAATTAAATTTTGCTGAACTTACTCTTCGCTTCCTCTAATGTTAGATCTGATGACTTTACCAACGGTTTAACAACATAACATTCACTACGATAAATTAAGTAACAAAGAATTATACAAATTAAAAATCGCATAGCTTCTAATGTAAAAGAATTTAATATTGAAGTGCTTCTATACAGTCTAACTGAATAACTGAACATTCCTTCAGTCTTCTAGCTCTATATATATAGATAACAAATTGCCCCTCCACTTTTTCATGAAGAGTGTAAAATAGGCCGCAGCAACAAAACTAGTGAACTTTATTTACTACATTGGATGCAGACTGAAGAAAAAGGAAATGTGCTAATAACAAATAATACTGGAAAGTTGAATTTTTTTCTAACTTTTTTCTGTTTTGTCTATTTTTCAGTTAAAGTGAGTAATTCGTTAATTCAGCTCATGAATGGTCGCTGCTGACGACAGTTTTCAAATTTCTCCGTTATGTCAAGGAACTTACTGAAGCTTTGAGGGGGAAAAAATATGTAACACTACACTTAATTGTAATTGGTATCAATATGCTTGTTGATCGAATAGCTTCTGTCATAGATGCTTGAAGAGAAAAGGTTGACATGAGCTTAACAGATCAAAATATGCTAGAAAAATTACAAGTATACTTGGCCAAACTGATGAAGAACTATACAAAAAGTACTCATTTTGGACTCAAGACACAAACTTGAAACGTTATATGAAACATCCTGGGGTAGGGAAATGGTTGCAACTTTGTTTACAAAATTTGATACAATTTACAAGACTACGTACCACAAACCAGAGGTAAATTAAACTGATTCTCTTAACTGAATCTTTTGAAGTATAATAATGTTAATAATGGACTCAATTTATTTCTTTGTTTCTTGATAAGCGCACTTTGTATCCTGCATTTGTTCATTTATTAGGAAACTCCTGAAAATGACTCTAAAAGTTGCTCAACATCGACCATCGATTCTCAAAAGTCAAAGGATGATGATGTGTACGAGACACTCAATTTGTGCGGCTTCTTTGAAAATAAAAAAAAAAGCAATAGAAGAAGAAGAATGATTCTCAATCTTATTGTCATGAATGGCGAAAAGAAATTGATGTGTATTTGAGTCAATAATGTGCAGATGAAGACAAGGACATATCTCACGTTAGGAACAATAGTGTGACAACTGAAAATAGTTCATTTTTGAGTTGATACCACCATTGGATAACATTTTTCGAGCTCTATCGTTCAAGAGCAGAGGGACATCTCTAGGTGCAACAGGTGCTGCGTGACAAATCAAAACTGTGACAACTCGAAACTTTAATTTGAAAAATTCGAACAAATAGAATTTTAAGCGGAAATTCGCTAACAGGGTAGAGGTAATTCGGTAAATACTCTCAACTAACAGGAAAGTTGACTTTCATGAGGAAAAACGTTTATGGAGGACAATCCCCCCAACTTGAAAATATGAAAATTTTCAAAGTCTATTTTCTCGAAATGACTTTTTTTGAGTTGTCACACTATTGTCATCAACCTGCGATATCAGAATGGTGGCATCGAAAGGAAAAGTTGTACCCAACCTTATCTTTAATGGCTCGCGATTTGTTCAGCATGCAGGCGACGTCCGTTGCAGCTGAACGACTCTTTTAATGTGGTTCCTTAACAATTAGAAAACACAGAAATTGATTGATTAACGAATCCATAGAATACCTGATGTGTCTTAATTCGTGTATTTCCTGTTCACTGAAAAGCCAAGTACAATCCTCAATGAAGCCCTAAATGTAAATGTATTCTATCTTAAATCACTTATCCTTGAAATTTAATAACAATTTTTTTATTATCTAGTGTCTGAGAATTGAATTTCCGGGTTACTCAAGAAACATTCTGGTAATTTATTCTGATTAATAACAAGTTTTATTCATTAAATTATCATAATAAATTTTTTTTTAAATTATTGCTCGGTTCGATCGATTTAACAAGATAACCGATCATCTTTCTCGTGCACGTTCAAATCTCGATCGGCTCGATCGACTTGCATCACTATACAGTAGAATCAATTGAAAAAGTTCAGTCATAATTAAAAATTTTCTAACGTAGAAGCAAAGGCGTATCAATTTCTTCAAACATTAGGTCGACGAACGTGAATCTTCATTTCGCAATTACGCAACCTTTGTTTGTCCTCTCCCACTCGTCTTGAATGTGAAAGAAGACAAACAATTTCATAACTTCTTGAGACGCAAATTAATATTTTCTGTATATCATGACACACACACACACACAAACACACACACATATGCTGAGAATTTGGATATTTAATAACTGTATTTATTCAATAAATTATTTAAGGATTAAGATTACTTTTTAAATAATATATGTACAATGTTATTATCATTTCTTCTTTCACCGAAAAAAAAACGAATGTTAAAAATAAGAGAATGATAACTAGATGAAGACTATTATTTTAGTTCTTCCTAGCACAAACACTAAATTATTTACACCCTGCTGAAGCATTGGAAATAATGTAAATATGTAAATATTATTATAATTAATTTGCTTGTCACTACTTGTTTAGACCAAATAACGCAAAGCAATAAAATTTTTTTTAAATAGTTGAATTTTCAATATGCTAAAATAAATTCTCAACCAAAGAGATGAATTTTCAACGAAAAACTTAATTTTTGAACAAACAGTTGCAGTTTTAACCAAAAGAGGAAATTTAAAACAAAAAGATTAGTTTTCTACCAATAAAGCCGAATTTTCAAATAAAAAAGATCAATTTCAAAATAAAAATGAAATAGTTTCATTGTAAGTCAGGTAAATCTAAATTCTCTAAAAAAAAACCTTCCTAATCCATATAAATCTTTGAAATCCTTTATTCTGGTAAAACTTCTTGAAATTTCTTGAAATCCCTTAAAATCTTTGAAATCAGTTAGGAATCCCTTTAAAATTTATTTCAATTTATTTTTTAATGTTCACTAGAAATATCTTAAAATCCTTGGAAATAATGCAAAATTCTTTGAAATCCCTTGACATTTCCAAATTTCTTGAAATGCTTTGCAATCTCTCAAAGTACCCGGAATGGTTAAAAAATCTTTTAAATCATCTAAACTCCCTTGAAATGTTTCAAAATTGCTTGAAATCCGTGGAAATATTCTTAAATCTCTTGAAAACCGATGAAATCCTTTTTAATTAGTGAAAATATTTGGGAAACATAATTTAATAAATTTCATTTAAATTTAATTTTGTTTAGAATTTTTTTATATTTTGATTTTTTTTTTAGAAAGAAGATTTTTCAAAGAATAAGTACATTGTCAACACAAGAGATAAATTTTCAAATACAATGATAAATCTTGAACAAAAAAATTAACTTTTGTTAAAGTAGTTCAATTTTAAGATTTTTCCAAAGTGTTTCAATTTCTTACCAAGTAGTTCAATTTTAAATAAAAACCAGTCAAGTCAATCTAAAAAAAAAAGATTTTCAGCAAAATATTTGATTCTACAACAAACTAAGTTATGGAGTCCAGACTGAGAAAAATGTCAAGCAATTATTGGATTTTCAAGCCAAAAAGACGATTTTATTACAAAACAGTTGAATTTTTCTCCAGAAAATATTAATTTTTAACAAAAAAGTTGAATATTCTATCAAAATAGTTCTATTTTAACCCAACAGGGCGAATTTTCAAGAAAAAAGTTCATTTTCCACCAGAAAGTATAACTTTTCAACAAAAATGTTGAATCTTCAACAAAATATTTGAATTGTCAACCAAATAATAAAATTGTTAATCGAAGAAGATTTTGAAAACCGATGAAAACTTTTGGAGACCCTTAAAACCTCCTTACATGATTCATTTCTAACCAAATAGTTAAATTAATGTTCTACCAAAAGGATGCATTTTCAAATAAAATAATAAATTTAAAAAAAATGAATTTTCGACAAAAGTTTTCCACATTCAACCCAAAAGATGGGTTTTTAATGAGGAAGATTAATTTTCTAAAATGGAATAGTTGAATTTTCAACCAAGTGGATGAATCTTCAACAAAAAAAATTAATTTTTAATAAAATAGTTCTACTTTCAGCCTAGTAGTTCATCTTTCAATCAAGTAGTTGAATTTTTCCCAAAAAAAGACTTCTTAACAAAATATTTTTCACCAAAATAATTCAAAATGCAACCAAATAGTAGAATTTTTTACTAAAAATATTTGGATTTTTGTATTGTGTGTGTTTTCCAGGATTTCTATGACGCTAGAAACTCTGGACAAAAGGGAAAGTTTCTTGATCACATGAGAAAAAGATGAATTCTTTGAGAAAAAAGAAAAGATAGATACACGTTTATTTTTCAGCCTGCTGGCATTAAAAAATGACTTGCTTACACTTCCATTTTTTACAGAATTTTCTTATAACTAACCCTTAAAACTAACATTCATCCACACCTTTAGTCTAATGCCGCTCGCTCTTATCGCATTGCCTTCCTCACTTCGCCTCGCATCGCACGCATGTCCCTACTTTCTCGCTTTGCCTCGCATTGCCAAAATCTGCCTTTGCGGCAATACCTAATACTTATCTACTATTTGAAATATTTACAGTTTACTTATATCTACTTCCTCCTCTATTTACAATCTTTTCTTCTCCATTCCTCTTCCTGCTTTCTTCTCTTCTTCTCCATCTTACCTAACATTCCCTTCACCCATGCTACTGCCCTTTTGTTCCCCCTTTAATGCATCAAGACCTCCATGCTCATCCCACTCCTTTTCACCTCAACGCACTCCTCCAACTAGTGCTCCACTCTTGCATCCCCCTTTCCACATAGTTCACACATCCTCTTTTCCCTAGAGAGCCAGAACCTATTAAAACCCTCCATGCACCTACATATCATCCTGGCTATAAGCTCCTGACTTCCTTTCTCTCCTTTCTCACACAAATATTGCGCTCTTGCCCTTGACATAATCCACACATAGTTCCCGTTAAACCTTGACTCTCTTATTCTCTCTTCCCCTGCTGTATTCACTTTCTCCATATTGTTTTTCTTCACCAACTCATATACCTTCCTTCCTTCCTCGCGCATCCGTCTCACTTCATCCATCTGCAGTCCATTAGTTCTAAAATACCTTTTTCTTCCAATCTCCATTTTCTTACCCCCTCTTCTGTTCTCCTTCTCCCACCAATACTCCCAAACCAGTTTACTTCCCCCTCTTTCAAAAATTTCTCCTCATATTCACATGCCCGACTCCCCGCTAGAATCCTTGCACTCGTTCTCCCCGTCACCCTCCTGACAGCATAATTAGGCGTGTTCCTTGCCAGCCCCAGAGTCCACTTTACATACCTCTCCTGTGTCCTATTTACCTCTTCGCTTTCCTTTCACCCCCACACCTCTACTCCATACAATAGCACACCCATCCTTCCCTCTCTCTCTCTCATGTGACCATCCACTCCCCCATTCCTCCGAAACAAGAAGCACAGGTACACAAACACTTTCACCTCCTTCACCGCCTTTCCCTTTCCCTCGTCGCTTCTTGCCAACAACACACCGGCCTCCAGCAAACTTTCCATATCCGAAATTAAAATCGCAAAATGCGTTGGGCTCAGCGGACACCCTTGCCTTAACCCGCTATCCACCCAGAATCCCTCTGAAATCCCCTGCCCTCCACTTACCTGATCTTTAGTCTCTTTATATATCTCCCTTACTCTCGCGATCAGGCATCTCTGCACTCCCCTATCCTCCATCGCCTCCCACAACCTTCCCCTATCCAGTGACGGAAACGCGCCTTTGAGATCCACAAAAAACGCGTACACTGTCGACCCCTTCTTCGCTAATTCTCTATCCACCACGTGCTGCAGAATGTAGATATTGTCGATAGTACTCCTACCCACCCTCAAGCCCACCTGCGTCTCTGGCAATATTCCTTTCCCCTCGACATCCTTCCGCAGCCTCTCCGCCACCACCATCGCGTATACTTTATACGACGTATTCATTAGCGTAATCCCTCTATAATTTTTCTGCCTATCCCTATCTGCTTACTTATACAGTGGCACTATAAATCCTTCTCGCAACCGTCGTGGAAATCCCTTCCCCCTTCATACTTTCTTCACTACCTCCTTCAGCCTCTCCCTAACCTCTTGTGTACTAAACAGCCATGCTTCGTTCTCTACCCCACCCAGCCCTGCTGATTTCGACCTTCTTAACTTCCTTATCTGTTTCTCTATCTCCTCGTCATTCAACTACTCCATCTCTGCTTCCCCCGTTTTTCTACTTCCATCATCTCTCTTACTTGAATCTGAGCCCT
Source organism: Andricus curvator (assembly GCA_932195095.1). NCBI lineage: Eukaryota > Metazoa > Arthropoda > Insecta > Hymenoptera > Cynipidae > Andricus > Andricus curvator. The sequence continues at coordinate 7,645 of CAKNYM010013279.1, read as the reverse complement.
GAAATGATTCTTTAAAGAACTCCCTCCACTCCTCACTCCCTATATTCTCGCTCATCCCCACTCTGCGCTTCCTAAGCATATTCATTACCTTCCTTTTCCTGTTCTTTCCTTTCACACATCAATCTAAATCCCTTCCTCATTTCTACGTACTCCTCCTATTTCGCAGTACCTTCTTTCGACTTCTTGTACTTCCTCTTCACCTTCCTTTTCATCTTTTCACATTCCCTATCCCACTACGGCTTCATCATTCCTTTCTTCTTCTTTTTGAATAGCTTCTTTTGCACGCACCCTTTCACTTTCTCCTTGAAATCCTCCCATATCTCTTCCACCGACTACGCTTCGAAGCGCACCTTCCTAACTGCTCCTTATACTTCTCTTCCGCTTTCTCGTTCATCTCACCCTCTCCCCCGTCGGCAAATCTTCCCCAAGTTGCCTTCCGCCGATCTCACCCCTTATCCACAACCATAACGGCTGATGGTATGATTCTACCCTCCCTTCGACTGCGAATCTCTCCATCTCCTCCCATCCTTGCATGTTCATGACTACATAGTGTATTCTCCCTCTTTGCCCCCAATTGCCATACCATTCGCCACCACCCAGCCTCTATCCTCTATTCAGTCCCTCAGATTTCCCCCCTCCTTATTTATTGCATTATCCTTCGACTTCCTTTCGAAGCTCTCCCCTTCCCTGTGCAGGCCCCCTTCCCTCCCCATCCTCGCATTAAAGTTCTCCGTGCCCTTCTTTCTCTAATCCATCTCTAACCCCCGTTATAATTTCCCCACTAGCCCTTCCTTTCATCTTCACTCTGACCGACTCCTGGAGTCTTCACCTATACCCTCTTGGTAGCTGTGGCTCTACTCTATCCCATTTCTTCCTTTCTACCCACGTCACTACCAGTCCCACTACATCAAATTCCTGGATATACCTCCAGAACTCCTCAGCCATCTTCTTTACCCCTGCTACGTTCCAGTACAGCACATTCACTCCATTGCCCTTACCCTCCCGTTATCCGCCCTCTCCTCCTTTTCATTCCTACACTCTCCTACTTTTTCTTCTATCATATTCTCAACCCTCTTACAACTACCTGTAACGTCACCCCCCACCCCCGTCACCTACTTCCATTTCCGCCCTGCCCTCCACCTTCTCAAGCCTTTTTTCCGTCCTTTTCTTCCACACCCCAATCTCCTCTTCCATCTGCTTTATTTTATCTTCTCTTTCTTCCCTTACCCTCTCTAATGCTTCTACTTCCTCTCTCTCTCAGCTCTTTCACCTCCTTTTCCCATTTCTCATTTCTGATTCTCAAGTCCTCCCTCATGCCCTCCATCTGCTACTTAGTCCCCCTTACGTCCTTCCTCAGCCCCCTGATCTCCTCCTTCTCCGACTTCCCCTCCATTTGGAGGGGAAGTACGCGTTATCCTGCTCCTTTAAAACAGACTCTCAACTTCGCTTTTCTCCGAACTTTCTTGGCTGTCTCTCTTCCTCTTCAAGAGATCCTCCCCGTCACTTGCGCTAGACGCTCTCTCCCTTACCTTCTCGCTTCCTTCTTTCCCACCGTTCCGCTTTCTCCCTCTCTCCGACGCACCGCTCGACACTGGGCCACGCGCTGTTGGCCGTCGCGGCTTGTGGATAATTTCCTCTCCGTCATTTCTTCACAATTCTATTTGTGTGGGCTGTATTGAAAAAATTAATTTAGAAATAATACAAAGAATAAAATGAGGCATTAGTCATTAGAATTAAATAAAAATTGTAACTTTTCTCTGAAGGGAAAGCCAAAGCTAGAATTCGAAATAACTACTTTTGAATAAACAATTTTAACCTGAATTATTTTTTGCTGAAGTACGCTTAGAAACCTCCGTCAAGATTTGCAGAAATTAATAATAGATATGTTTTTATCGATTTTATAGCGACAAAAAAACAATGTTTTCCGAAAACAGTTGACTTTTCAATGAAAAAGTTAATTTTCAGTCAAGGAAAAACAATTTTCAACCAAAAGGTTGAACTTTTTCTGAAATAATTAAATTTTTCAATAAAGTAGTTGATCCAAATAGTTGATTTGTAAAGCCGAAAAAACTTTTTTTTTATAAGTCAGTTGAATTTTCAACACGGACAGTTTAATACTGAGCACAAAAGATGAATTTTCAATCCAAGAGGACGATTTTTCAACAAAATAAGTAAATTTGCAATAAAACAGTTGAATTTTTAGCCAACTATCTGATTTTTTAATCTAGAAAGATAAATTTTTCACCATAAGTTTTACGTCTACCCGAAAATATGAATTTCCAAAGAAAAAGTTCATTTGCAAAAAATAGTTGAATTTCCAGCTAAAACTATAAATCTTTATGAGGAAAATTAATTTTCCACAATGTAATTCAACATTAAACGAAGTATTTGATTTTTCGACAAAAGAAGATGAATAAATTCTCAACGAAACATGTAATAGTTGTCATTTAAACCAGAAAATATTTTCATTCAATTTCAAGAACAGTAGAATCCAATCAAAGAATATCAATTTTTAACAAAATAGTTCAATCTTTAACCAAACCAGATTAATTGTCAACCAAACAGTTGGACTTTCAGCCAAAAAGAATGCATTTCCAAGCAAGAAGATTAATTTTCTACAAAACAAAAAATTTAGTTTCAATAAAAATTACGAATTTTTGACCAAAAAAATTGTTTTTTTACCAAGAAGAATAATTTGCAAACAAAAATATGAATTTTCAACAAAATACATGAATTCTTAACAAAAAAGATAAATTTTTCACCAAATGTATATATCATTTATGTTTATACCTCGGCCTGGAATTGCTGGATTACATATTGCAAAATAAAGTACAAATTTGATTTATCATGATAACGTTAACATCTGTTTCTCATTTTGCATTAAATTTCATCCTAAGCTACCTTGAAAATTTTGTATTATTTCAATAAATGTATATTATTAAAATTCCTAATATGCATTCGTATGAAAACAGATGTACTTTCATTGTCTTCTTTTTATAATTAGAAAAAAGTGCGCATAGTATAAAAAAAAAATTTATTATACATTTTATTGCAACTTTTGTCTTTTTTGTCCATTGTGTGGGTTTTCTAAAAATTTAATTTTTTTAACGCTATTTTTTACGATTAAAACAAAAACTACTGTCATATCAACAAATTATTCATGCCAAATTAATTAATTTTTAATCGATTTTTTCCATGGCTTGTATCTTTCATTGATAAATTCAATTCTTTTATTTTACATTTTTTTAAAGATTAAAACAAGAACTACGCTTCCAATCAAAAAGTGATTGCCAACAAATTTGTAGATCTTTTTTGAATGCACATTTTTTGTCCGTTCAACTTTTTTCATACCTTGCTTCGTTTTTCCAAAATTAATATACTAAAAATAAGTTTTCGAGCAAATCGTTTTAAAACAACGTGCATTTCATTTTTAAAAATTTTGTGTGCAGAATAAAACAAATCCGCTGAAAATATTGGTTATATACATAGTACTGTACTGAAACCCTTTTAGTCTCGATATAGTACATATTTTGCTAAATTATCAAGATATTTTTAGAATTTTCTTCCTAGATTCTATCTTCAGGGTCAAAGTCGATCCAAAAATTTAACAAATTTCTAATAATGATTGTATTCAACACCTGATTTACAAAAATTCAAAACAATAAAACTTTTATTGATCACATCCACACACACACACACATCCGGGCAATTACTCAGAACATTGTATCAGACATTTTCAATTTTATAAGATTAAAAAAAAGGCGCTAAAATCATGTAATATTGTCTTACCTTAAGGGGTGAGTTTTGTCGAATTTGAGGGTAAATATTCATAAAATGACATTTTTAGCCGTGGTGTTGTTGGCATGATAGTTTCACATCACCTCTGTACAGCTTTCACTATTATTTTTAAAATTGAAGGATTTACTGAATGTTCAACGCTTTGGAATACTTTAAGGGTTGTGTCCTAAATCTAAACATTTTTTTAATTAAAAAAAATTATTGAAAATTTTTTTTCACTAAATGAAACAAAATAAGGGGCGATACTTGAAAAAATCAACAAAATATTTTTTTTTGGACCAGCCTAATATCCATATATTTACTGTATATTACGATGGTCCAAAAAAAATCATTAATCGCAAATTACTAGTACTCAACAATATTTTATTATGAGGAATTGATATTATGAGGCATGATTTCTGCTTATATGAAGAAATTTCAGAATTGCTATTTCTATTTCTGTATGAATTTAGGAAATCATGGAAAGTTCTAAAATTTGTGGAACATATGGTAAATATAAATAATAACATGTTTTGAAAATATTAGAACTATTAAAAATTTAAGGGTTTTATAGAAATTTCAGAAATTATGAAAATGTTAGAATTTTTAAAAATATGGTAACTTCGAAAATTAAAAAAAATTCAAACCATTAGAAAATTTATTTTTTTTTAGAAATTTTGAAAATTTGATAAATTTTGATAATTTTATCAATTTTGAACATTTTATAAATTTGGATAATTTTATGAATTTTGAACAATTTACCAATTTTAACATTTTATGAAAATTTTAGATATTTTAGACATTTTCGAAACTTAGAAAATTTGAGACGATTCTATAATTTTAGAAATGTTGACAATATTGTAAATTTGCAACATTTTAGAAATTTTGATAATTTTAGAAATTTAAATAACGTTAGAAATTCCAAAATGTTGAACATTAATTTAAGAAATTTAAATGATTTTAGAAATTTGTAATATTTAAAAAAATGCAGTAATTTTGATAAGTTTAAAAATTTTGAATATATTACAAAATTTGAATATTTTACAAATTTTAGAAAATTTTACAAATTTCAGAAAATTTGTGTAATTTGAGAAAATTGAACATTTTGTAAAATTCAGAAATTATGATAAATTTTATGATTTCAGAAATTTTGAAAATATTACAAATTTTGAAAAACTTCGAAATTTTGAAAATATACGATAATTTAGATAATCAGAGAATTTTGAACGTTTTTGGAAAGTTTGGGTACCACATTTTTCGCGGTGACACATCATATTATATTTAAGGACACGGCTGGCCAAAGAAGGTCACTACCACTTGAGAAGGCGCCGCTTGCGAGTATGGTGCTAATGACTTTTTTATTCGATAATTCACACAATTTCATCGTCCAAACGTCCAAAGTGAGCTTCCAAACGCACCCTAACGACATACTAACGATTGGTAAAAAATGGTTGAAAAAAATTTAAATTTGTTCCGCAGCTTCAAATTTTGAGAACTCAATATTTTTTTTGAGTTTTGCCGTCCAAACGAAAAAAATTGGCTGCCAAACGCATCCTCGTGACATCCAAACGATCCCATTAAACAAAAGTTGGATATTTAATTGTTGGTGTGCTAACTTTTCGGACATCCTTTTTGGGTGGCACTGCGCGATACTGGTGACGTAACCGCATAATTCGTTGCATTGTGGAGTTAGCCCAAAGCAACGTGGCTGACTGCAAGAGCTACAGTTTTTGGGCGATGGGGTCGCCACATTATTATTATTATTATTATCATTATGCCATTAAGCCACTTCCCTTTCGGGGTGGGCGACACTGCTCTGACCCAGGTTGCTGATCAATCTCTCTAAGGACCACCTTCAGTGAAGAGCCTCACAGAGTCAACATGTGAGGCTCCTCACTTGAGCTCATTAGTAATTGTAATTCATTATATGCATTGGTATTGAAACAAAAGTATTTTTATTGTCTTTTCATTATAATTTAAAAAAAGTGCGCATCCTATTAAAAACTAGTTGCTTTTTTTCTTTTTTTGTGTCGTTCGTCTCAAATTTTCTCATTTTTTTCATTTTTAATATTGTTTTTTTACGAATAAAACAAAAACTACGTTTTTTATCAAAAAGTTAATAATAACAAATTTTTTAATTTTTTCTGGGTGCACAATTTTCGTCTCTTCATCTTTTTTCGTATGTTGCATAGTTTCACCGCAAAATGGAATGTTTGATTTTTCATTATTTGTTGTGCGGTCAAAATTGGAATTCCCGCTTTTTTAAGAAAATTCGAGAAGTTTTTATAATAATCTTTTTTCTCTAATGCGAACCTTTTTAAAATGAATTTGTAACAAAATAGTTGAATTTTCTACCCAAAAATATCAATTTACAACCAAAAAGTTTAACCAAATGTTCAGAGTCTTCACTGAAGCAAATTGAATTTTGAACCAAAAAAGTAGAATTTTTAACAAAACAGTTGACTTTTTATATGAAATAGACGAATTTTGCACGCAACAGTTGAATTTTCCACAAAGAAATTGTTATTCAACTAAATAGTGAAATTTTCAACTAGAAACGATCGATTTTCCAAAAAAAAAACGGAATAGTTAAAGTTAGAGTCGAAAGCATTGATTTTCAACCAATAAAACGAATTTTCAACAAAAAAGTTGAATTTTCAACCATTCATTTTTTAACAATCAATTTATGTTTAACCTTTTGACGAACTCATTTTTGATAAGCATCAGGTTGACATTTCAACTGAATTATTAAAATCCTTTGAAATTCAAAAAATCTCCTCAATCTTGAAAGTACCTTTGAACATGTTTAAATGATTAAAATCCTCTGAAATTTTAGCAACTTCTATTTACATAAAAAATTTCTAATCTCTTCCAGCGCCTCCAAATAGTTACAGTATTTTTCAAGAAGAAAATTAGAAACACAATATTAACAAGTCAATCTGTGCAAAAATTTATTTTTGAAACAAAAGGGCTAAGAAACATTGTGAATCCAAAAATCAGTTGTTTTGAAAAAACACATTCAAAAAGTTCAATATATGCAAAAAGAATTGCATAGAAAGGCCTCAAAATATGTTTCCAAACAACTTTGTAATCGGCTCATTAGAGACAAGTATATAACAAAAGGAAAACAGATGAAGAGAATTAGGAAAGAGACAACCAAGCCATCCTCACTCTCTCATCCTTTCTCTTTCCCCAGGCGCGAAATTGGGTCGGCTGCCAGAGATTGACCATCGGCCCAAAGTCGGCCCTGCCGACTTACGATCTACGGTAACCAGAGTTGGGCCGACTAAGGTGTTTTCAGGCTGCCATGGTCCCACCGACATTGGCAACTGACGTCGGCAGCGGGCGAAAAGCCGACTGTCGGCCCAATTCTGGCCCAACGTTGGGCCGACCATCGGATGAACTGTGGCAGATTGGTCGGTACGACCGCAAAAATGCGGTCGGTCCAACTCTGGATACAGCAGTCGGTTAGCCACAAGTCACCTTGATGCACCCGACGGTCGGTCAAACCTTGGCCCGAGTATGAACAGACCGCCGGATAAACTCTGGTTCATTGTTTCAAAAAGACCGTGAAAGTACGGTCGGCTCGACTCTGGGCAAGAGATGGCCCGACCATCGGCATAAAATTGCATTGTATAAGTCATTATGATGCACCCGACGGACGGTCAAACCTTGGCCCAAATATGGGCTAGCCGTCGGATATACTAGGGTTTAAAAAAAGTTTCAAGAAATGTTTCAAAAAAATTGTTTAAAACAATTTTTTGATAAGAAATTTTTGAGAACAAACATTTTGGAAAAAAATTTTTTGAAGAAAAATTCTTGAAAAAAATTTGTTGAAAAAAATTAAAACAAAAATTTTGAAAAAAAA
>CAKNYM010013278.1:0-18430 GCA_932195095.1 Andricus curvator | reverse complement strand
CCCCCCAGAGAAAAGAAACCGAGAGTCTCAATTGGTTGGTGATTTGAACTGAGAAGGTTACCAGCCTTCACTTTGCAAATTTACAAGAATTATTAATTATTTACAAAATTTTTATAAACAAATTCAGAGTTTATCTATTTTTCAACGAATAGGCTCAATTAAAAAAAATTAACTAAGAATATCTTTGCGATGACTCTTTTCTATGGTGCTTTGAAAATTCCCAAGAGTTATTAATTATTTAAACAATTTTTATAAACAAATTCATAGTTTGTCTATTTTTCAACGAATAGGCTGAATTTTTTTACAGATTTAACTGAGACTGTATTTGCGATGACTCTTTTGTATAGTACTTTACAAATTCTAAAGAACCATGATTTATTTATTTAAACAATTTTTGTAAGGAAATTCAGAGTTTGGTTATTTTTCAACGAAAAGGCTTAATTTTTTTTAACGGAATCAACTAAGAATGATTTTCCTGTGACTGTTTGATATTATACTTTGCAAATGTACAAGAATCATTAATTATTTAAACAATGTTCATAAACAAATACAGAGTTTGGCTATTTTTCAACGAATAGGCTCAATTTTTTTTACATAATTATCTAAGAATATGTTTCCGATGTCTGTTTTCTATGATGCTTCGTAAATTTCCAATATGCGTTAATTATTCAAACAAATTTTCATAAACAAATTAAGAGTTTAGCCATTTTTCAACATATAGGCTCAATTTGTTTACGAAATCAACTTAGAGTCCCTTTCCGATGACTCTTTTCTATGCTACTTTGTAAGTAAGTAAGTATACCATTAAGCCATTTCCCTTTCAGGGTAGGCGTGACACTACCCTATTCGGGTAGTGTTTCTAGGTGGATAGTTTCTTGTAGTAAATAACTACAAGTGTGGGCTCACCACAACCATTGTAAATTTACAATAATTATTAATTATTCAAACAATTTTCATAAAGAAATTCAGAGTTTGGCTATTTTCTAGCTTACATAAAAACATACATGCATGTATAACATTTTTAATAATAAGCACAATTTTTCTATCTGAACTATAATATTAAAATCAAAACCATGTGAACGTTTTAAATAAATTAATTTTTATAAGAAAATATATGCACACTATATCATAATAAGAATTAAAAAAGCAGTACAAATTTTAATAATGGTAAACCATTTTTTTTCATTAATTTCAGTCTTTTTGCTTTTCGTTAATTTTTCCCCTATAATATATTTTTGTCCGTAATTTTTACTGTGATTTAATCTTAAAACATTTTAATGAATACACCCTGTGCTCTTTTTTTCAATTTTTTCAAAATTTAGATAGCTTTCAAGCAAATTAAAAAAGTTTAGAATTTCAAATAGAAGTTGTTTTTTATTATAATTATAAATAATGGAAAGTTATGAATATTTAGAAAGTCATTTTATTTTTATTTTATTACATTTTCGACGTCTATGACTTCTTTCAAATTTAAACTATTTTTCAAATATTAAGCAATTGAAAATATGATGTCATCTTGGGCTAATTATTTGTAAAGAAAAAATTAAAATTTTAATTAATATTTTGGCTTATTTCTTAATATTTCTTTTTAAAATTATATAGCCTCAAATTTATGAATATTTAGAAATTAATTTTACTTTTATTTCAGTTAGATTTTCAACGATTATGACTTCTTTCAAGTTTAAACTATTTTTGAAATCTTAAGCACTCAAATTTATGAATATTTAGAAATTAATTTTATTTTTATTTTAGTTAGACTTTCGACGACTATGACTTCTTTAAAGTTTAAACTATTTTTGAAATCTTAAGCAATTGAAAATATGATTTCATCCTGGGCTAATTATTTTTAAAGAAAAAATTACAATTTTAATTAATATTTTGGCTCATGTCTCAATGTTTCTTTTTAAAATTATATAGTCGCACTTTTTTTCGAAAATTATTATTTTTATTAGAATAATACAGAATACAAATTATGAACATTCAGAAATTTGTTTTATTTTACTTTCATTCACATTTTCAAAGACAATTACATCCTTCTAATTTTAACTAGCAATAAAAAATTATGAACGTTTATAATTTTATTTTATTTAACTTTCAGTTATATTTTCAAAGAATATAACGTCCTTCTAATTGTAACTATTATTGCAATCTTAAACAATTGAAAATATGAATTCATCTGTGCTATTTTGATCAGAAAACATTAAAATTTGAATTATTTTTGGAATTTAAAGAAGTTTAGAAAATTTAAAAAATGTGCTCATCCTTGGCTCATTTATCTTTGAAGAAAACGGAGTCAACTAAGAATATCTTTCCGGTGACTTTTTTCTATGCTTGGCACATTCCCAACAATTATTAATTATTTAAACAATTTTCATAAACAAATTCAGATTTGGCCATTTTTCCACGAATAGAGTTTTTGGTATTTTTCAACAAATAGGCTAAATTTTTTTACAGAATTAACTAAGAATACCTTTTTGATGACTTTTTATGATGCTTTGCAAATTTCCAAGAATTATTAATTTTTTAAACAATTTTCATAAACAAATCATGAGCTTGGCCTTTTTTCAACGAATAGGATAAATTAGTTCAGGGTATCAAGGAAGAATGTAATTCCAATAACTATTTTCTACGATACTTTGCAAATATACAATACTTATTAATTATTTCAACATTTTTTACAGAATTAAGTAAGAATATCTTTTCGATGACTTTTTTATGTGATACTTTGTAAATTCTCAAGTATTATTAATTATTCAAACAATTTTTATAAACAAATTGAGAGTTTAGCTTTTTTGAAACTAAAAGTTGGGTCCAAAAGTCAAGGCCCCTCACTTTTTTTTATTGAAACTCGCACACAAAAAATCTCTGAAATGTCTAATAAAAAGCATCTGAAAGCTTTAGGTCTTCCGAATGCAGCGATATGTTCACTTTTTCCCTCAAAAACTTTTGTCAATAGATAGAGTGCAAAACGTCCCAAAAATCAGGGTTTTTCGCCCTCCTTTTTCAAGGGTTCACTTTGACCTGTTCCCAGAAGGAGGGCGACGTTAGGAAAAATCTGAAAAAATTCACAGATATTCTTTGAACATTCCTGAATGCAATGCATTTTCCGGAACGCTGAAATATGCAATAGTTTTCTTTTTATGGTGATTTATTTAGAAACATTTTATCTTGGGAACGAATTAAGATAGGAAGCCGTTCAATGGCTCCAAATGTGCAGTTTTGCCATGCGATTGTAGTGCAATAATTAAATTTATGATAAAATCATTCTCAGACCAGAGTTATCATTTTGAATATTTTTGACTTTAATCAGTGTGGGCGTGTGGCCAGCACATCGGGACAAGTGGCAGCAAAAAAAGTACCCTTTCTATGACAATAGTAATTCCAGAAGCAAGCCAAATGCCCGAAACAGATGTGGTTGAACGAAGCAGGGCCGTTTCAACGTCTTCAAGATGCATTTACAGAGCGGGTCCTCAGAAAATCAAAACCCATTGAAAAAATCTTCTTTACAGCCAATTGCGAATATTAACCCGATTAAGAATATTTTCAGTAGAAACAAATTTTAAAAATTAATTTCTTCTAAAACTCCTACAATCCTGGATAATTTTTAAACTGCCTCCAATTTTTTTGTGAAATCCACGTTATTTTTTAATGTTTCAGAAATCTTCATAAATATTCATGGAAGCGTAATTTTTCAAAATGATAAATTATTAAAAATTTTCCCAAGAATCTTTGCAACATTTTTATATTTTTACGAAACCTTCAAAAATCCTCAAGAAACTTGAAATTTTTATTTCAAATGTAACTTTCTGAAATATTTCCAAACTTTAAATCATTTTTGAATTTTTTCAGAACTTTTACATATCTCTTAGAATTATTTGAATTGTTTCCATTTTTTAAATCCTGCAAAATAAAAAAAAAGTGACAAAAAGATGAAATTGAAAAAAATGAAACATTCGAAAAGATTTTCCAATTTCTGGAAAAAGGATGTAAAAAATATAAAGTCACTTTTTTTTATTTTGCAGGATTAAAAAAAATGGAAACAATTCAAATAATTCTAAAAGATATGTAAAAGTTCTGAAAAAATTCAAAAAATTGTTACAGTTTGGAAATATTTCAGAAAGTTACATTTTAAATAAAAATTTCAAGTTTCTTGAGGATTTTTGAAGGTTTCGTAACAATATAAAAATGTTGCAAAGATTCTTGGGAAAATTTTTAATAATTTATCATTTTGAAAAATTACGCTTCCATGAATATTTATGAAGATTTCTGAAACATTAAAAGTTACTGAAGCAAGACCAGTATTCATTTCCAGTAAGACTTTCCTACATTACTTTGATCATTTGCAAAAATAATTATTTTTTTAAACAATTTACATAAACAAATTCAGAGTTGGGTTATTTATCAACGAATAGGCTACATTTTTTTACAGCATTAACTAAGAATATCTTTCCGATAACATTTTTCTGTGATACTTTGTAAATCCCCAAGTATTATTAATTATTTAAACAATTTTCATCAGCAAATCGGAGGAAACTAAGAATGTATTTTCGAGGACTATTCCCTACGATACTTCGCAAATTTATAATAATTATTAACGATTTAAACAATTTTCCTAAAAATATTCAGAGTTTGTCTATTTTCAACGAAATAGGCTCAATATTTTACGGAAGCAACAAAGTATGTATTTCAAACAAGAATTTTGTACATTAGTTTGCACATTCACAATAATTATTCATTATTTAAATATTTTTCATAAACATATTCAGAGTTTGGGTATTTTTCAAAGAATAGACACAATTTGTTTACGTAGTCAACTAAGATTGTCTTTCCGATGATCTTTTTTATGTTATTTTGTAAATTTACAAGAATTATTAATTATTTAAACAACTTTCTTTAAAAAAATCTGCCCGCCTGGCGGACACATTCTCATCGCGCGCTTCGCGCGCGGCTCGCAAGTTTGAGCGCGCCTAGGGCGCGCGACTGTTGGATCTCGCGCTTCGCGCTCGATCATATATTTATCTCGCGCTTCGCGCTCGATTATGTATTCACCTCGCGCTACGCGCTCGGTTCCTCTAGATTTTTGAACTTCGTGTTTGATTTCGATGAAAAGAAAAAGTTTGTTTGCAAATATTATAAAATTATCAAAACCTCTACATATTAAGTGATTGTTAAATTTGTTTTTATTTTAGACTGAAAAGGAACTTTATTTACTCAAGGTTCTATCGACCTTAAGGAACACATTCTCATCCAGACACTCGCGCTTCGCGCTCGATATTTCATTTGAAAATAATTTGAACCTTGCGTTCCACGCTCGGTTCTGTGCACCGTATGATAGAAACAAAAAAGTTTGAACGCACTTACGGCGTGCGATTTGGTAAATACACTGAGCGCGCACTTTGTGCTTCGTGTTATATGTTCTTTATATATAAATTACTAAATTTGTATTTGATTTCAAATGAAAAATAATGATATAATTTAGGCGACAAATTTTATTAGTTACAATTTTATTTTAGCTTGTGCCGTTTTTCAAAATGTTTTTTCAATGTTATTTTTACCTCTTCCTTGGATGAACAAATTTTGTTCCTGTCATTTTTTTCGTAGCTCGTGTTATTCGTCTAAAAATTTGATTTTTCTATTTTCAATGCCGGTTTTTACGAATAAAACAAAAACTACGCGTCATATCAAAAAGTCAATGATAAGAAATTTGTAGGTCTTTTTTAGGTGCACAATTTTAGTGGAATGATCTTTTCTCGTATCTTGCATAGTTTCACAGCAAAATGGAATTTTTGATTTTTCATTATTTTTTTGTGCGATCAAAATTTGAATTTTTTATTTTTCAAAAAATTCAAAAAGTTGTCATGAAAATATTATAGGGTGTTCAAGAAGCAACGTTTTTCTCCTCTTGACTGTTTTTCATATCGTGCGTTTTTCGGCTTAAAATGTTCATTTTCGTTTGTTTTTTGGAATTTTGAAAATGCTATTACTCCAGTAATTTTTTTTTATCACGAAAAGTCATAAGAATATTTTGTTCGTCATTTTGCGTACTACTAATAACCGCACATACAATTTTCAAATCTTCAAAAAAAGTGGTCTCAAAAATTTTCAAAATGTGCTCACTTTTTGAATTTGCATCCAAAATAGCTGGTTAACGAACTCGTTCTTTCTTTTTAGGCCATAAAAAAATGTGCCAAAGCTCAATCAAATCTGATCATTTTTTCGAAAGTTATCGTGGCTACAGACAGACAGACAGACACCTTGGTAAAAATCGTTTTTTCTAGTTCAGGGGTCTCAAAACGTGGAGATTTGATGAAAACCGACTATGTCAAATTTTACATAAAACCAATACCTTCTCATTAGAATGAGAATGTAAAAATCAGAATTTGACTATTTTTCAACGAATAGGGTGAATTTTTGCAGAATTAACTAATAATATCTTTCTGAATACTTCTTTCTATCATGCTCTTCAAATTTCCAAGATTTATTAATTATTAAAAATATTTTCATGAGCAAATTAAGAGTTTGGCAATTTGTCGAAGAAACCCTCCCGTCAAACCTCCTGCTCGACATTACATAGTTAAAACCGAGGGTATCCATGCGAAGCCGTGTACAAATCAAAATTATTGAAGTAAAAATTAATTTCATGGTATTTTATTGAACTTCATTTTCAAATAAAATAATTACGTGTAAAAACTTGGTCGCGCGCGGAGCGCGCGTATGCGACTAGTTGATATTAAAAGGGCTACAAATCGCTGAAGTCGATAGTAGCCGAAAAAAATAACCACTTCCACCACGGCAAATATTTGTCCAAATGGCAAACTTTTTTTCCATAAACTGCGATCCAATCCAGTTTGAGTCCGATTGGAGAATTTCGGGTTTTTAGGTGGGCTCACTTCGTAAATAATACCTCATGTATAAGGCATTATGTGCTTAAGCAATTAAGTTAAGTAGGTATATAGTAATTTAATTTCAGTAAATTTTACATTTACTATGGGGTTTAAAAATTAAAAAAAAAAATTTCTTTGAAGATAATTTTATTGTTTCTTCTGTTCCAGATTTTGGTCTGAGCAGATGATGAGTGGGTTTTAGTGTTTTCCTCGACCTTCCCCAATTGGGTCAGATTTATACGTCCGTGTGAAGTGAAGAAAAACGGACTATCATGGAGTTTTACGACGTGGGAACGAGCGACTTGAGGGAGCTCTGGGATACCTATCTAGTCGAACCGGTAAGTAGCCCTTCACAATCGACATTCCGGAGATGTCAGGGATGTTTATCCAACCGAATACACCCTTAATTTAAAACTAAAATGAAATTATATTTTCAGGGGTGAAGTAATAACATAAAAAAGATGAAGTGAAAAACGTGGTAAAATGACATCAGGATATTTTCTAAATAAGATGTAAATCACTCAATAGTTGCTTCGAATTAGAAAAGGTCAGCGTTCGCGCTAACCAAATAGAAATAAAATGTAATTTTCAAGCTTTGTGATTCATAAATTTTCCAAACCAAATAAATTCTGTACTTGGGATGGAAAAGTGATAAATCACAGTGATTGACAATTATTTCTTTCTGCTTAATTGTGCGATTATGCTCTTCGGATAAAGTTCGCGTCTCAAAATATGTGGAAATTGTAAGAACGATTCTTTCCAATTAAATAAAATTCATACAGAAAGGGTTACAATTACGAAATTAATCAAATTTTAAATTCAGAATTTGAATTCATACAACAGTGGAACTATTTGACAGCCTTAGAGATCCTCGAGGGAGAGTTGAGACATGTTTCCTCTTCCAATGGTCGCCGCTGCGCTGTATCGGAACTTTGATATTATTATGGGGCGTGAAAAGTTTGAACTATGTAATTCTTTTATTATTTATTTTGTTTATGAAAATTTTAAAGTATATATCTTTGAAAATAAATATCATGATTTTCCCAATAATTTGTAATCTTTGTATGAACGGTGTTTCCTCTATTCTGTATGAAATACTCTTGCAATTAAAATTGTGATTTGAAAATCGCGCTTACTCAAGCCAATCAAATTCAATAAAAGGCCTATTAGTTCCGGTACAGCGGCACCAATCAGAATTGGAGTACCCTTTTATAATAATCCTTCAAGTTTTAATATTGATAAAAAAAGCGAGGCTAATAATTTTTTAGCTTTTTTGTTATTAAATTGTTCAAATTATAATATCCTTGAATTTAAATTCATTTTTTTGGCACAATTTTTTTCAATTTTAAAAAAGGTTTGAATTGGCAAATATAAAATAATATAATTTTAAGGCCGTGTCTAGGTTCAGCCAAATTCGGTAAGAGCGTAGCAAAAATAAATTCGGTCCTCCTACACACTTCTTAATTTTAAATACCTCTTATTTGCAGATTGTAAACTTCGGAGGGGTTCAAATTTATAAGTTTTAATTCAAAAATTTTGAAAAGAGGGAATTCTTTTGGAGGTTTGAAAGTCATCCTGTATCAGCCTGTATTCAATTTTAGGAATACCATCTTTTAAATCGCGTAGGGCTATAACAAAAAATCTATATAAGTTTCAAACAAATTACTTAGTGTACATGTTTTACAGATGTTTAGAAGGTATTTGAGAATAAAGGTCTTCGCTCCATGCAATTTAATTTTCTGCTTAATTAAAGGACGGCAATACATAAAAGGCAAAGTGCACTACAGAATGTCCAAGAATAAGTTTTCAAGCAGGTCATAAGTCAAGCCTGACGGGATGAGTTATAAGTTTATTCGTCCAACGCATCTTGGATCAACTCGATTTATTGTAAGAGTTTTACTGTTCCACGATTATCTTGGCGTTAAACCCGCATTAGCAGCTTCCTGAGATCTGATTTATCTCAACATCTTCTTAGGAACGAGTCGTTCGACCAGATTTTAAATTATTCTTAGAAGCCGATTGAGAGTTGGAAAATTACGTTAAAGTGGTATTTTTTCGATATTTTATAATCAGTTAAAAAATTTATAAATCATGAAATATATTAAAATAGTAGTTTTATGTCATTTATGTCAAATAGTCTTAAACTATATCAAACGTATTTTTCAGATGATAATTGTTATTGAGATGACTCATTCGCAGGCAACTGAATAACTTTTAAAGCTTTTTGACATCTTGTTGTGACAATAAATATTCTTGAGAACACCGGAAATATATTTTCACTGTACATGATTCGTCAATTGATGTTTTATTTCACATTGTGAGTCGTCGAGAATACTATTTAAAAAAAAGGAAGTAATTCCAAAGCAGTCAGCCAGGAAGAAGTTCGATTGGGAATAGAGAAGCTTCAAAAAGCTTCAAATAACCGTAAAAAAATAGAAAAAAATTAATTTTGAGGTCTTCAACAACGATATTTATTCAAAATGAAGCATGACTGAAAATTTTAAAATGGAAACATTTCAAAGGGAAAGCGAGGGGCTTTTCACTGCGCAATCGACTGTCGTAAATGCGACTTACTTTAATCGATTCCCAGGGAGTGGAAGGGAGGCAGAAATAGAAAAACAATTGCAAAATAAGAGAGATGGACAGAGATTCCCGCGTGTGATTCCCTGAGTGCATATCCCCTCAGTGGAAAGTTTTAAATTACGTATGTAAATTCCAATTTAGGCTTTAAAAACTGAACAATCTTAAATTATAGAAACACTAAAAACAAGTAAACAGCAATGTTATAAATCACAATAGAGCATTTGAAATTGAAAATTTTATACCGATACATTCAAAATTTAAGTATATGTACTTAATTCAAGCATTTAATATTACAAACTTTAAAATCAAAAGTCTGCATATTTAAACAATTCCACATTCAAAAACCGCAATGAAATTTTTTTATTATTCTGTATAAAAGATAATATAATATTATCAGTCATTTAAATATGGATAATTTTAATATGGAAATGTTCCAGGCGACACGGTATAAACTGAAATCTTTCAAAATTGAACAATTTGAAATTTGCGAAACATAAAATTGTGTAATTTGAAATTAAAGTCTTAGCAATTTAAAGTGATTTTAAATGATCGGATAAGTTTTTAGATTAAGAGTTTAAAAATTCATGGCACAATTCGAATTTGGAGGGTACCGTTATATCGAGGTAAAATTGATACAATCGTTGGCCATCTCCCAATGATTGGCTCACCGAATACTCCGGATACTACACCGAATACTCACAAATGAAACGACTAATAAGTAGTGCAGGATGAAGCGCAAACAATTCCGCAGCGTATTTGACAAGCTCCTTACAAATGACTAAGGACTTTAAAGTAGTTTAAACGAAAAGCTGTGCAGGTCAGGAGTGTCCGCGTATTGAAAATTATTTTTTTTTTAATAGTTACTTTAGATTTAAGTAAAACTTTGTGAATTTTAACTGAATTTGGTGAATTAAGATACACGATAGTAGTAATCTAACCTTAAAATGTTGTCTGTATATTGATAAATGGGTGGCCAATCAATGTCCTCGTGAATTATGCGGAAACATAGTGATTGACCACAATATATAAAAAGCAAATAACAAAATATATATGCAAAAATTAATTCAAAATTATTTTAACTTTTTGTAGACTATGTCTACAAAATTGTATAATTGTTTGTCGATTTAGCGGCTAATCACTGTGCTTTCAAAATCAGTAATCTACACTCAGAAAAAGATTAAATTGAATTAACAAAATTTTGGTTGAATCAACCCTAGAATATGGTTGTATGTAACAGCAAATAGCAAATATTTTGGTCGATTCAAGTAAAACATTTGGTTAATCAAAGCAAATATTTAGCTCAATCCAAGAGAATATTTAAGTTATTTCAAATAAGTGTTTTTGCTGGTGAGCAATTTCATGTCAAATTATCTGGAGAATTCCAGATGTTAATAGTAATTTTGATTAAAATTCTAGTATCCGTTCTCTTCAGTGTTGAAAGAAAAACCCTACAATAACTTAAAAATAATCAAAAAACTTAGGAGAACTTGAAAATTGAAAATGTTGGTCCTTTTTTTTCTTAAACTTTCATAACTTTGGTGATTTTAATGATATCAAGGTGTCTTGGATTTTTCAAATACTAATTTTTAAACTCAATTTCTAAAAAAAATCCACTTTTTATTTTCTTCATTTTTTTATATAGATAGCTTATAATGTTCTCTACAAGCCCTGTAAATATAAAAATGGGATCTCCCTTAGTTTTCGGGAAATAATTAAAACCTTACGCCAAAACGATGCACAAGATGTGAAAAACCATGTAAACAATAGATGAACAATAGAAGAATATTATAATCGTATCCAAGAACTTCAGAGTTCAGACTCTCTGGCGCTGGGCACACCATGCCACGGCGTACGTTCTTAAGTATTTCTTAAGGCAGATCCTATTTTGATATTTACAGCGCTTATGGAGGACATTGCAAGCTATCTACATTCTATATGAAAAAATGAAGAAAATAAAAAGTATGTTTTTTTTCAGAACTTTAGTTTAAAAATTAATTTTTGAAAAATCCAAGAAGTTTTTCAAATTTTGTTTCAAGAAATATTTTTTCAAGATTGCGTCCTATGACAACACCTAAGAGAACGGATACTAGAATTTTCATCAAAATTACTAACAATAGCTGAAATTCTTCAGATTATTTAACATGGAATAGCTCTGGTCTAAGAAAAGATTTTGGTTGGTTTAACCAAAACTTGTAGTTTATCTAACCATAAACATAAAGGACCCAGCACAATTTACATTGAATATGGCTTACCATGGAATTGTGTCGTCTTGTGTGAATTATTTAGTTTATTTAACTACTAAATATCACAAGATGAGACAATTCCACGGCAAGCCATTTGCAATATAAATTGTGCAGGATCCGTTGTTTATTTTATTTAAAAAATCGTTCTGTTGTTTTATCAAAAACTTAATCACGCAATCTTAGGCAATCATACAGATTCAACTATCTCACGCATTTTTCACGTAATCACTTAATCACAATCCATTCTGTTTCCGGATCAGTTATTTTGATAGGGATTACCCAGATGCAAACGCAAACTGATTACATTTTTAAGTTTTTTTCCCGAGGCTACGAACTCTCGAACGCGTGGACTGTCATATTGGATTGCAGTACGCGATGGTACCAAGTGCGCGCAAGCGATCGTCGCTTTTAAGATGCTTTCAAACAAAATATTGTGGTTGAATCAATCAAATCTTCTGCTTGATTCTAGTAAAATGCTTTCTTAAATTATTAATTGACGTTATGGGTTTTTGACCAGCGAATTATATATGTTAATATTTTTTGTCTACATGTTTGATAATCAATATTTTTTGAATTTTGATTATTAATTTTATAAGTTCGGAATAAAATCTCTCTAGCTTCGCTGGGATTCGAACCCAGGTCTTTCAGAGTTCCGGTTGGATGCTCTACTCACTAAGCTACGGAGAGAAGAGAATAGTTCCTTCACAACCCTTACAAGTTGAATGCCGACGTCATTCAATGTACTTGTAAGATTAATTTTAATCATCCAACATGAGAGTCATTGTATTAATTGTTCAAAAAATGAAACTAGTGATAGTGATTGTAAAGATAATATTAAATAATATATTCGCGTCTGAAAAATAAAATAGGCTTTACTTCTTGTCAAATTGAAAATAGAAAATATCCCTGAGATTTTGTTGGCTATTTAGAAAATTCTCTTATTTGTTGGTTGGTTTTTCTAAAAATGGTACACTGGACACATGCGCGTAGGTGATTCTCGCACACTTCACACAATATCCTATTCCGTGTACCTAGTATGGTATCGCCACCCATGTCTCAGGGGCGTCGGACTACATATAGATGAGATGTACATAATATTTACGGAAAAAAGTGGATTGTTAGAAGAACTCCCTAAACCAGTAGTTCTAACTATTTTAAATTGAAGCGCAGCTTTTCGTCGGTGAATTTTCTTAAAATTACTATTTTGTGTTCAGGTAACCGCTTAGATTTTTCTGGCAAACTCTCGGTCAAGCGGTTTCTATGAGAAAAACGTGACCAGCTAAGAAATTATAATAAATGTTTACTTAAAATTTTTGTAATTACTCTCTTACACATGATATCTAATATGTTGTAACGAGCTTGGGAAAAATATTTTTCTTAGAAGTATTAACTCACACAGTAAATATATTATTAGTAATTTATATGTATTATTATAAAATGATTAAAATTACAATTTTTAAAAAGTACATATTTTCTATTATTGAAAAAAGGTTTTCGAATGAAATTTTTAGAATTTTCAATTTGATTTTATTATCATCTCACTTTATTTAAAACGCAATATTCATTTACATAACTGATATATAAATAAAAAATAGTTTAAACATCGTAATAATATATCAAATGCAAAATCGAAGTCACTATTCTTGAACATTTCAACTTCGAATTGCCTTTTGTTTTCATTACTTTTGCAAAGTATTTCTTTTACACACAGTTTTTCCCTCTTTATTTCTACCTTAACATGCACAAGAGCTACCAATTAATCACCTAATGTTAATTACTACGCATTAATCTCATAATTTGATACGTATTGTGAGGTCGACTCTATTTATTTATTCATTTTATTTAGTTTATAAATTAGATTATAAGATTAATCAAGTATTCTGCCGGTCAGTGCTTGCACAAATTTGTAATGACCCTGTATTATCCTGTTCCTTAGAGGGCTATTTAGCCCTAGGGACTTTTCTTGAATAAATACAAAATACAAATACAAATACTATTTTAAGATGAGACAAACGTTGCATAGTGATTCAAATTTAAATTTTTTGCAAAAATAAAATTTTTCTCATGAGATATGGGGATGCTGAATTATAATAAAAACTGTTTAATACAAAAAAAATTATTCGGTTCCGAGAAATTAATATCAAAGATCGCGATATCACATTAGTATGGTAGATTTTATTGTTGCTAAAATTATGAAAAAAATGAGAAAATATATATTTTTTTCATTAAATGATAGTAATTTCTACAAATATCAATGTGAAAAGGTTAAAAAAATGATTAATTCGTTAAAATTGGAAATCAATATAAACTAAAATTTTATTACAAATTATTTTGTAATTATTGTGTCAAAAAATTATACGTCGAAAACAATGTATTATTCTATTAAAAAAAAATTCTTCCAAATAATATAATATTTGAACCTGGGTAGCTTAATCAAGTACGATCCTAATCATTTTTAGTGTTATAAGAAATTAAAAATATCGTAAGCAGAAAATGCCATAGTAGAAATAATGTAAAAAAAAGTATCCTTTTTTATATAATTCTTCAGAATATTTTTAAATTCTGAAAATTATGTACAAAACAAAAAAAAACGTTATTGAAGTATAAAGTAGAGTTATTCACTATGTTTATTTATAATAATCATCTCAACTAATATTACGATAAAAGAGAAAACATTATAAAATAGTTTCCGAAAATTTATTTCATTTTGTAAAATGTCAGTGGGTGGTCTGTCTTATAGATTGAGAAGCGAAAATCTGTTGTTTTACTGATAAGCACGTTATAAGTCGTTCTTCTTTTTTAATTTCAGAAGGACCTCCTAAAAAAATTTTGCGGAGGGGGCCTACACGTTTCTAGTTGTGCCACAGAACTCACTTACAATTTCAAATAGTAAGGCTAACAATCTCGCGCAGTGCTTATTGCAATGCGAAAAAGGAGATCGAACTCACTTGCAACACTCAAACTCACAATTCTTTTCTTACTATGAAAATTAGTTATTGATACAGTTTACATGTTCAACTGTACTATTTCAAATAGTTATTGAAGCTACTTGTTCTAGTAATAGTAGATTTAAGACTTTCACGATGATCCATTATAATAAATTTAAATTAAAAATTTAAAGATTTTTTGGGTTTCAATCGTGTGCGAAACTATGAATGTTTAAATTTATTGTTCTAGTAATCTTTCTTTTTACAATTTGAACTAGTAATGCTGACTTTAGGTTTTGTATATTTTGAGATCACTGTCTCATTCAGTATCAAAAAACTATTTGAATTGTTTCTTGTACAATGCGAACAAGTAAACTTCAAGTTAACAATACATAAAAGTGAATCTAACTATCCACTTTTTTCCGTGTTAATAAGCTTTTAAGATGCCTTCACTCTCAAATTAATTAACTAATACTATTATGTAACTGAATTTGTTAATCATTTATTAAAATGAATATGATTATGTAAACAATTTTCATAAATATATTCAGAATTTGGCTATTTTCAAAGGAATAGGCTACCCTACTAAAAAACCCGACGTCGGATCCTAATAGTTTCCTGCGTCGTAGCCGACGTCGTAACCCACGTACACTGATAAAAATGTTTAGGTGTATTACCTAGAATTCTTGCTATCCCAGCTAGAAAGTATCGCTGGATTTCGTCTTCCTAAATAGTTAGCTGTATTGAACAGATTTTCTTGCAGGCAAAATATAGGTACAGTACCTAGAAAATCTAACTGTCATTCCTATATTTCAATTGCTAAACAAGTATAGGTGTCACACCTAACCAGGTTCAGCTAGACATTCTAGGTGAAAAATATAGCTAAACGTGACAGACTATCTAGCGACGTTTTCTGGCTGAAGTGCCTATACATTTTCTAGCTAACGCGCCGATATATTTCTAGGTATGATGATGAAAAAATATAGTAACCACATCCATAAATATTTGAATATTTATTTATGTATTAGATATATACACGACTTAGTAATTTAAAATCTTAAATTGGAAACAAGTTATAATTAATACATATCAATATGTAAAAGAAACTCTGATATCAAATGAAACGAAAAGGATATATTTTATTCGAATTTTTTTAACTCAAACCATTTTACAAATTACAGTTTGAAGAAAATTTTGTTCGTAAAAATTAATAATCTTTACTTTTATTTTAAGAGAAATATTATTTAAAACGTTTTTATGGATAAGTTGGGTTCAGATGGGTGTCTAGTGATCAGGCAATTTAAAATTCCTGGGATTTCCCGACCAGTTTGTGATTTATCCTAAAAGAACGTGTAAATAAATGGTTGAATTCACAATATATATACACAAAATTTATGTCGGAAAGAAAACAATGATTTATTTACACGTGCTAATCTTATACTTTTTACATTGGTAAAATTTATTTAAATTTTAAAATAAAAATTATGTTTACTGCGTTTTCTGTTAACGCAAGCGGATTTGTGTAAATTTTAAACTCCTTTATTTTCTAAAAACCCATTCAAAGCTTTTTAGAACTCTTGATGAAGCATAAAAATATACTTAACTAAATTAAAGTAAATATTAATTGAATTAATATTACTTGTTTAAAATTTTTATTTTCCTTTGAAAAAATAAAAATTTAATTTCATTCAATTTAATTAAATGAAAAAATATGATTATTCATAACTTTCAATGAATAGCTCTTTTTGCGATCAATTTTTACTCAAATTTCGACCAGCATTAACAGTATGAATAAGACGATTGGAGTTAAAATCTGCATACATAACTGAACATAACCTACAAAAGAGTCGCAGTGTTATCAAGTTTGAGAATTTGAGTTACATTTTATTCTCCCATTTACTAAAAAGAAAAAGAATTAAAATCCTGAAACTTTGATAAAAACTACTCGAATTTAAGTACCTTATTCTCGCATTATTAAAAAAAAAATCAACTCTTTTAGCAACGACCAATGTACGATACGTGAAGCTATCTGATTCTCCTCTGCCTGATCCTCGACTAAATAAAAAGAAGATAAGTAGCAAAAAGTAGATTTTGCAATCGGAGGATAAAATTTCTGATAGTAAATAAAGCTGCCGGGTTTTTTCAAGTGAAATACAATTCCAGGGTTTTTCCTGATTTCCCGGTCCGCCAGACACCCTCGTTCAGAACGCTATAGAAATAAAAGGTAATTTTTATGATTTTCTTCCTAAGAATCTTTGCAGCGAGTATTTTGGAGCAGCGCATTGGATGTTTTAATTATATTCATTCAATTATATAGATCAATGTTATGCCTCATTAGACTTCTCTGATCATACATATATCTGATCTGGTATAAGTAAATGTGACGTTGTAAGAATAAGTTGCTTTCATATGAATAATAAGTCGCTATTATGAATTTAACATTAACAGCTTGATTCATAATGAATATAGATTGATATAATAAACACAAATTTCGAACAACATTTTTGATTTTTCTACAATTACACATACCCTAGTGCTTAGGCTTTTTGTTAACCTAACCTCAAAAAACGGTTTTTACCCCCGAAGGGCCAAAAACCAAAGAATGAGTATTCCGCTGCAGTACAAAATGTTCTTTGTTTCGTTAAAAGATAAATCAATGATAAAAGAATGTTCACTTACCCTTAAAAGCTTCAATATAATTCTCCAGGTTCCAGGTGATCAAAATCTCCGTCAGGTCCGTAATCGGTTCCATCATCGTCATTTTATCATTGATTTCATCACTTTTCAGATCATTCATTTTGTAACTCACACATATTTTATACCACAACTTCACTCGAAAGACGAGATTTTAATTTTAAACGCGTTTATCCAAGCGAATAAAAAAAGACACGAGGCACGAGCTTCTTGCATTTGCGGAATATGAAGTGTACAGGCCGGGCGTTAGTGTTGCGAACTAATACAAGGCGGTAATTTTGAAGATGCATTTCAATTTATTGGCATTAAACTGATGCCACGATTATTTTAGGTTAGAATTTTCAATATATAATAAATATTTTTATATAGAAATTAATAAAAAATTACTTTGAGTTCATGTTTGCTTGAAAATATAAGTTCCTAATATTGCAATACTCATATAGCCACAGAATCTAAACTTTCTAGGTGGAGCGATATAGCTGCTACGTCTAAACAAATTAGCTGCACGAGCAAACCAATTATAGGAGATATGCTGTTTGATCATGACTGCTAGAATGTTTAGCAAATGGTGACAGATTTATCTCCCAAATTTTCTGTCTGCAGGAGATAGACAGTTTATATATCTTAGCTATCTAGTTTGCAGTTCTACCTAGACTTTATTGCAAATTCAGCTATATCTCCTCAGCAATATATTTCTAGCTACAACAGCTATACCATTTTTTTCAGTGTACAGCAGTTATCAATAAAAATATTCTCCTCGCTTTCAAAAATCATTTTTAACAATGCTCATTTTTGAACTTGAGATAACTTTAGTACATCCTTAAACTCCTTTATTTCAAAAGCTACAAATTTCAAATTGTTCATTAAAAATTGTGCAACTATATATGAAGGATTTGAATTGCAAATAAATGTGGATAATCCTATAACGGCTTAATAATTTCAAAATCTTGCAAATTAATTTTTTTATTAAAATTGATCAACAATTATAAGGTTTTCAATTTCAAACTGTCCCATTTTTAGTATTAATGCATTTTAAGTTATATTGAATTTGCTAAAGGTTTAATGAATGACCAAAGTTTCAATAAGGAATTATTAAAAA
>CAKNYM010013277.1:0-20196 GCA_932195095.1 Andricus curvator | reverse complement strand
TTTGTTGAAAAGTAATCTTTTTTGGTCGAAAATTCAACTGTTCTGTTAAATTTTCGTCTTGTTGGATAGCAAATTTTTAAATTAGTTTTCATGTACTTTTAGTTCACTTTTTTGGTTGAAAAGTCGACTATTATTTTTTTGGTTCAGAAATCATCTCTTTTTTTTTAATTCTACTACATATTTGGTTAAAAATTTAATTATTTTATTGAAAATTCAACTATTTTGTTAAAAATTCATATTTTTCTGAAAAGTTCAACTGTAAAAAATTGATTTATTTTTTGTTGAAAATTTAATTATTTTGTTGAAAATTCATCTTTCTTGGTTGAAACTTAACTTTTTTTGTTGAAAATTCCTCTTTCTTTTTGAAACTTAACTGTTTTGTTGATAATTTTTTTATTTCGAGCTTGAAAGTCAACGATTTTCTAAAAGATTCAATTTTTTAGCTTGAAAACTCAACTTTTTTTGTTATAAATTCATTTTTTTGGTAGAAAATGTTTTTGGTTGAAATTTTTTAAAAACAATTTATCTCTGGTTGAAAATTAATTTCTTTTAGTAGAAATTTTACCTTTTTTAGTTAAAAGTACAACTGATCAAAATTATTCTGTTTTAGGGCAGAATTAATCTATTTTGTTAAAAATACGTCGTTTTTGGTTCAATTCAACTGTTCTTGATTTAAAATAAAAATATTTTTCGGTTGAAATATCAGCCTATATATTTTTTTTGAAAATTCATTTTTTTGGTTGAAAATTCAACTACTTGGTTAAAAGTTGAACTACTTTGTTAAAAACACATTTTTTTGGTTGCAAATTCGTCTCCTTGATTAAGAATTGAACTATTTTGTCGAAAAAAAATTTTTTGATGCAAATTAATTTTTTTAACAGATAATTATACTATTTGGTCAACAATTTATATTTTTTGTTGAAAACTTGTCTTTTTGGTTAAAATAACTGTTTTTGATTTAGAATTAAAGTCTTTTTTGGTTGAAATGACAACTTTGATATTTTTTGTTCAGAATTCATTCTTTTTGGATTGAAAATTCATCTCAGGTTGAAAACTTAATTATTTTATTGAAAATTAGTTTTTTAGTTGAAAATTTATCTCTTTTGGTAGAACTTTAATCTTTTTTTGTTAAAAAAAGGTAACTGTTTGACTAAAAATTAATAGGTTTTGGTTGAGGATTCAACTATTTGGTTGAAAATTCGTCTTTTTTGGTTGAATTCAACTGTTTTTGATTTAAAATTAGAATCTTCTTTGGTGGAAATTTCAACTTTTCTTGTGTAAAATTGAACTGACTTCTGAATTTATTTTTTGTCTGAAAATTCGACTATTTGGTTAAAAAATAATTTTTTCTTCATTCAACCGTTTGGTTGAAAATTCATCTTTCCTGGTTGAAAATGATCTTTTTTTTAAATTTATCTTTTCGGGCTTAAAAGTCAACCATACTTCTAAAACATTCGACTTTTTATCTTGAAAACGCAACTCTTTTGTTGAAAATTCATCTCTTTTTGGTAGAAAATAATTTTCAGTTGAAAATTAAACTATTTTTTTGAAAATGCAATAAATATATTTCGACTTGAAGTCATAGGAATTTAAAGTTTTTCGTATTGAATTCAATATGGTATTTTAATTAATTTCATTTAAAATAATGTATTCCGTTATAATTCCCCTATTTTGTTGAAAAATCACTCATTTTGGGCTGTGAAATCTGTAAAAGGCTCCCCTAAAAATTGTTCCTTTTAGTGCAAAATGTCCCTTAAATTTTGGCTCATTTTGAAAATAAATATTTAAGGGAATCTTCTGCCTATTTTTGCAAAAAAAAAGCCTACTTTAATTTCAGTTACCGTTGTTAATGCATTATTTTACTTTGGAATACATTCATTGTTTTATTTTTTATAAAATACATTACCCAGATTTTTTACAGAATTTAAAAAATATATTTAGGGGTCTCGAAGAACCATTTTTGGAAAAAAATACTCATTTTATTTTAATTTAAATTTATTTTAATTTTTTATCACGTAACAAAATGTTGACAATTTGGCTAATTTTTCCTGAAACGCTGGTTTTTATCATTTACGTATCTCATGCATCTTGTAAGTTAAGGCTCATTATTTTTTAAATTATATGACTGGGTCACTTGACCTTTTCTGATCTCGATTACATTTTGTTCTCGATATTTATAACTGTGACAAATAAGTACATTTGCAACTGCCGTAAAAAATTATTATGCCCTAGTTTTTGCCAATTTTGTCAATTTCAAACAAAAATATGTAATAACATTAAAAATATTATGGTTGAATTTACAGTTTTCTTTTAAAAGGCACTTGAAAAATTACTTAATAAAACTGTACCGATTACAGGTTTCACATGTTAAAATGCTTTAAAAACAGGGAAAACAGTGAGATTTTTCACGAAAATGGGTAAATAAATTCTTTCATATAAAATTAATGCATTATATTAAATTTCAGTTGGAACCTTTTTTTTTGTTCCTAAGATTTCAAGTAAAAATACTGAATTTTCATCAAAATAGATCAATTTTTCAACCAAGTAGTTGAATTTTCAACCAAAAATGTAACAGTTCATATTTCAACCAAAAAAGATTTAAATTTTAAATCAAAAAAAGTTGAATTCAATAAAAAAAGGTGAATTTTCAACCAAGAAGATTAATTTTCTGCCAAAAAAGACAGATTTTCAACAAAATAGACATGAATTCTCAACTGCAAGAGATTAAATTTCAACAAAAAATGGAATAGTTACATTTTCAGTTAAAAAATTAATTTTCAGTAAAAAAAAATAAATTTTGAATGGAATAGTTAAATTTTCAACCAAAGAGATGAGTCTTAAGTCAAAAAGAATTTTTAAAACGTAGTTTAAGTTTCAACAAAGCAGTTGAATTTTCAACCAAAAATGTAATAGATGATATTTCAACCAAACAAGATTTTAATTCAAAATGAAAAACAGTGGAATTCAATAAAAAAAGATAATTTTCGACCAAGAACATTAATTTTCTACCAAAAAAGACAAATTTTCAACAAAATGTACATGAACAACAAAATAGTGAAATACAACTTTTACCAATTAGTTTCATTTTCAGTTTAAAAAAATAATTTTTAATCAAACCGTTCAGTTTTTAACTCGAAAATATGAATTTACAACAAAAAAGTTTATTTTTTAATCAGATAATTGAATTTTCGACCAAATTTTGGAATTTTCACGCCAAAAAGATGAATTTTCCACAAAAAGACGAATTTTCAACAAAAAAGTTGAAATTTTAATCAAAAAGGAAGACTTTTTAACAAAATTGTTGATTTTCGACAAAATAATGAAATTTTCAACCAAATAATTATATTTTTAACAAAAAAATCGAAAGCATTTTTGAACAAAGTAGTTAAATCTTGAAACAAAAAAGAACGATACTCAACGAAAAATGTAATATTTGGCATTTCAACCAAAGAACATTTTTTAATTTTTAATTAAAAACAGTTTAATTCAACTGAAACTGATTAATTTTCAAACAGTTGCATTTTGAACGTAAAAAAAGGATAAATTTTTAACCATAGAGATAAATTTCAAAACCAAAAAGACAAATAAAAAAAGGGTTGAAATTTCAACAAAATAGTTAAATTTTCAACCAAATAAAGGAATTTTCAAACCAAGGATGAATTTTCAAACAAATAGAGGAATATTTAACAAAATCCTCAACCAAAAAAGAATAATTTTTAAACAAACAGTTGCATTTTCAACCAAAGAAAGATGAATTCTCAAATCAAAAAGATGAATTTTCAAATCAAAAAGATGAATTTTCAACAAAAGAGTTGAATTTTGAATCAAGAATGATTTTCAGTCAAGAAAGAAAAAAAAAATAACCAAATTTTTGAAGTTTCTAGCCAAAGAGACGGATTTCCTACAAAATTCCACTGTTGAAAACTCAACTGATTAAAAATCAACTGCTGAAATTCAATTGTTAAAAAATGAACTGTTGAAC
The DNA here is from genome assembly GCA_932195095.1 of Andricus curvator. Lineage (NCBI taxonomy): Eukaryota > Metazoa > Arthropoda > Insecta > Hymenoptera > Cynipidae > Andricus > Andricus curvator. Next base: position 16,214 of record CAKNYM010013277.1, on the reverse strand, counting down.
TTTTTACAAAATTCGTCTGTCGTCGTTTCAACTATTGAAAATTCAACAGCTGAATTTTGTAGAAAATTCGTCTGTTGAAAATTCAAAAGTTGAATTGTGTAGAAAATTGTTCTGTTGAAAATTCAACACTTGTTGAATTTTGAAAAAAATTCTTCGGTTGAAAATTAAACATTTGAAAATTCAACTCGACTGAATTTTACAGAAAATTCAGCTTTTGAAAATTAAACTGTTGAATGTTGTAGATAATTTTTCGGTTGAAAATTCAACTGTGAAAAATTTAATTTTCAACTAAGTAGTTGAATTTTAAAATAAAAAAAAAAAGGATTTTCAAGAAAAAGATTTGAATTTTGAACCAAGAACGATTTTCAGTCAAGAAAGGAAAAAATCAGCCAAATTGTTGAAGTTTCAAGCCAAAGAGACGAATTTTCCGCAAAATTCCACTATTGAAAATTCACCTGTTGAAAAATCAACTGTTGAAAACTAAACTTTGAATCTTTTTACAAAATTCATCTGTTGAAAATTCAAAAGCTAAAGTTTGCAGAAAATTCTTCTGTTGAAAATTTAAAAATTGAATTTTTGTAGAATACTAAACCATTGAAAATTCAATTGCTGAATTTTGTAGAAAATTAAACCCTTGAAAATTCCATTGTTGAAAATATAGCTGATAAAAAATTAACTGCTGAAAATTCAAATGTTAAAAAATCAACTGTTGAAAATTATACTGTTAAAATTTTCACCAAATTCGTCTGTAGGCAATGCAACTATTGGAATTTTCAACATTTGAATTTCTATAAAATACTTCTCTTGAAAATTCAACTGTTTGAATTAAACCCTTGAAAATTCAAAATTCACTTAACAAAAAATATATTTTTCAACCAAATAGTTGAATTTTCAACAAAAATGATTACTTTTTAACAAAATTGATGAATTTTCAATAAACTAATTAAATTAAAGATTTTAAAACTTTCAAAACATTTAAAGGATTTCAAAGATTTTAAACGATTTAAAATTTTTTAGAAGATTTCAAATGATTTCACAAAGATTTTAAATATTCCAGTGATTTTAAACAAATACAAAAGATTTCAGAAAGATATCACAAATATTTCAAAGAATTCATAAGGATTTCAAAAGATTTCAAGAATGTCAAAGATTTCAACAAGAGTACAATAAACCAGATTTCTAAGATTTCAAAAGATTTTTAAATTTCAAATATTTTTAGAAAATTTCAAAAGATTTCAAATATTTTACTGATTTTAAATTAATACAAAAGATTTCAGAAAGATTTCACAAATATTTTAAAGATTTCATAAAAATTTGAAACGATTTCAAAATTTTGTACGCTTGATTTCAAAGATTTCAAAACATTTCAAAGATTTTAAATGATTTCAAAAAGTTTCAACAAATTTGAGAAGATTTCAAAAGGTTTCAAAAGTTTTCAAAGATTTCAAACGAACACAAAAAAGATTTCACTTAGAAATATTAAAGAAAGATTTCATAAAGATTTCAAAAGATTTCACAAAGATCTCAATGATTTCAAGGATTTAAAGGTTTTAAAATTTTTTAAAGATTCTAAAAGATTTCTCGAAGATACAAAAGATTTCAGGAAGATTTCATACAAATTTCTGAAATATTTCAAAAGAATACTAGAATTTCAAAGACTTCAAAACATTTCAAAGATTTGAAACGGTTTCAAAATTTTGTAGAAGATTTTAAAAGGTTTCACAAACATTTTTAATATTTCAATGATTTCAAACGAATACAAAAGATTTCAGAAGTATTTCAGAAATATTTGAAAGAATTCATAAGGATTGAAAAAGATTTCAACGTGGGTACAGTACATCAGATTTAAAAGATTTCAAAACATTTCAATGATTTCAAAACATTTCAAAATTTATTAGAAGATTTTCAAAGATTTCACAAGGATTTCAAATATTACAGTGATTTGAAACAAATACAAAAGATTTCACAAATATTTCAAAGAATTCATAAGGATCATAAAAGATTTCAAGAATTCCAAAGATTTCAAACACCAGATTTCAAAGATTTCAAAACATTTATAAAATTTTTAACGATTTCAAAAAGTTTCCACAAATTTGAGAAGATTTCAAAAGATACCAATGATTTCAAAAGATATCAATGATTTCAAACGAACATAAAAGATTTCACAAACAAAAATGAAAGAAAGATTTCACAAATATTTCAAAGATTTCATCAAGATTTCCAAAATTTTCACAAAGATTGAAAATATTACAGTGATTTCAAACAAATACAAAAGATTTCAGAAAGATATCAAATATTTCAAAGAATTCATAAGGATTTCAAAAGATTTCAAGAGTTTCAAAGATTTCAAGAAGAATACAGTAAACCAGATTTCTAAGGTTTCAAAAGATTTCAAAGAGTGGAAAATTTCAAAAGATTTCAAATATTTCAATGATTCTAAATTAATACAAAAGATTTCAGAAAGATTTCATGAAAATTTGAAGCGATTTCAAAAGTTTGTAGAGCATTTAAAAATTTAAAACATTTCAAAATATTTTAAATGATTTCAAAAAGTTCAAACAAATTTGAGAAGATTTCAAAAGATTTCCAAAGATTTCAAACGAACACAAAAGATTTCACCTAGAAATATTAAAGAAAGATTTCATAAAGATTTCAAAAAGTTTCACAAAGATATCAATGATTTCAAGGATTTCAAACATTTTAGACATTTTTAAAAGATTCCAAAAGATTTCTCGAAGATACAAACGATTTCAGAAAGATTTCACTAATATTTCAAAGATTTCATAAAAATTTCTTAAAGATTTCAAAAGAATACTAAAATTTCAAAGATTTCAAAACATTTCAAAGATTTCAAAACATTTCAAAGATTTTAAAAGTTTTCAAAATTTATTAGAAGATTTCAAAAGATTTCACAAAGATTAAAAATATTACAGTGATTTTAAACAAATACAAACGATTTCACAGATATTTCAAAGAATTCATAAGGATTACCAAAGATTTCAAACACCAGATTTCAAAACATTTCAAAAATTATAATCGATTTCAAAAAGTTTCAACAAATTTGAGAAGATTTCACAAAAATTTCAAAGATTTCATCAAGATTTCAAAAAATTTCACAAAAATTTCAAAGTTTTTACAAAAATTTAAAAAGATTCCAATAGATTTCTCAAAGATTTCACAAAGATTATAAATACTTCAAAAGGTTTCAAAGATTTCAATGACTTTCCAAAGATTTCAAAATATTCAAAATGATTTCACAAAGACGTCTTCTGTTCGCAAAAAAATAAGAATTTGTTTATTTATGGTTCAGCTTTTTTCGAAATTGTTGACCAATAAAAAATGAAATGGCTCATTTTTTCACATGTATAACGAACGGTTATTTTATTATTTGATGTAAAAAAAGGAGATCTGGAAAAACTTAACTTCTTGACCTGGAAAACCTGGAAAAGACCTTGAATTTCGTTCCTAAGAATCGCTGGACATCCTGTTATAAAATAAATTTAATTGTCTACTGCAGTTTTAATTTCGGACTACATACTTTTAAATCCAGACTACACAAACTGTGTCGAACAACTTCTGAAAATTCAACTGTTCAAAGTTTCAAAAATTATCAACACTTGAATTTTCTACCAAAACAGTTAAATTTTCAACCTCCCTTTTGGAAAAAATTTTTACAAGAAAGTGCATCATTTCTACAACTGTAATTTTTTGTTAAAACATATTCTTTTTTGTAAAAAATGTACAAAATTTAACAAAAAAATACAGTTAAATACAAATAGCTAATTCTTTTCTTGTATTTTCTTGTAGAAAAGTAAAAAACTTAACAATAAAGTACGAGTTTCTACAATTCAAAAATTTGTATAACTTTTTAGTAATAATTTTTTTAAACAAATGTAAACGTGCGATTGAAACTTTATAAACTATTCGTAATTTAAAAATAATTTGAAAAATTAAACGCTCTTATTCAATTCCAAATTCTATTCAAATATTGTTTCAGTCTGGAATATTCCATTTTTAACCCATTTAATTTGAAATTTTGTAATTAAGTAAGACATTTTTTTGAATTTTTAGCAATATTTTACTTTTAATTTAAAATGAGCAATTATAAATCCAATATTAAAAACTAAACAATTTTAAACTGAATCATGTGAAATAGAAAGCCTTGAATCGTTTATATTTCAGAGTGTTAAATTAAAACTTTTACGTTACAATTTTAATTGTTCTATTCAACACATTTTTAATATATGAGTGAAATTATTGAATTTTGATGCATAAATAACAATTGAACAATTATCAATTTGGAAAAAATTTGAGTTAGTTTAAGAAATATTTACCAGTTTTGAGCTCGGGTTTGAGAAGATCCAAACTTAATTTAAAACTGAAAAAGATTTCGAAAAATAAAAAACGAAATTTAGATTTTTGAAGATTTCGAAATAGAATGTTGAAGCTTTTTGTTGATCTTTAAAGGTTTTGAGAAAATAAAAAAAAATTCTTAACTTTGTTGGGAAAATTAAAAATGATTTTGAATTTTGAAAAATTAATTTTAAGAGAATATTTAAAAAGATTAAAATTTTTTTTTGATTAATAAATAACAATTGAACAATTATTGTTTTGGAAAATAATCGAGTAAGTTTAAAATATATTAAGAAGTTTTAAAAAGATTGAAAACATTTAAAACACAATGTAGATTTTTGAAGATGTGGAACACAACATTTATAAGTTTTTTAAGCATTTTTAAAGGTTTTAAATGAATAAAAAGTTTTTTATCAAAATTCCTAGAAATACTAACAATAATTTTTGGTTGGAAAAATTAATTTAAAAAGAATATTCATTAAGATTTCCAAAATTTTTAAAAAAGTATCTGGATGATTTTAAGGTAATTTTTTTACTTCTGCAATATTTTCCAAAAACTTTTGGGAAAGTTCGAGTTTCAAGATAATAAAATTATTATTAGATTCCTGGGAAATTTTTTAATAATTTTTTAAAGAAATTTTTAAGCAAATCTTTAAAAAGGTTTCAAAACAAATTTTAATTTATAAATTAATGTTTCTAGCTTAAAATTGCTTAAAATGACATAATTTGGAAAATTTATATATCAATCAATATTATATATTGAATTTTCATCCAAAAAAGTTTTTAGTTTGACTTTTCAAAATCAAAATATGAGTTTTAAAGAAAAAGTAAATTTTCTACGAAGATACTTAAATTTTCAACCCAAAAAGACGATTTTTAAACAAAAAATTTGAATTTTCAACTAAAAAGGATGACTTTTTAACGAATTTGTTGAATTTTTAACCAAATAGTTGCATTTTTATCCAAGAAAGATACCATTTCTACTAAAATAGATCAATTTTTTAATTAAAAAGACAAATTTTCAAAAAATAGTTGAATTACCTTACAAAAAAGATTTCACTTTGACTTTTCAACAAAAAGTATGAATTTTAAGCAGGAAGTAAATTTTTACGCAAATACTTGAACTTGCAACCCAAAAAGATGAATTTACAACAAAACGTTTGAATTTTCAACTAAAAAGGATGACTTTTTAACAAATTTGTTGAATTTTTAACCAAATAGTTGCATTTTTATCCAAGAAAGATGCAATTCCACTAAAATAGATGAATTTTTTAATTAAAAAGACAAATTTTCAAAACAAGAGTTGAATTTTCTTCCAAAAAAGATTTCAGTTTTACTTTTCGACCTCAAAATGTGAATTTTAAATGAGAAGGAAATTTTCTATGAAGATGCTTGAATTTTCAACCCAAAAAGTCGAATTTTCAAACAAAAAGTATGACTTTACAACAAAACATTTGAATTTTCAACCAAACAGTTGCATTTTTATTCAAGAAAGATGCAAGTTCTACTAAAATAGATGAATTCAAAAAAGACAAATTTTCAAAAAAAAATATTTTTTTTTTGCCTTTTCCTTTTAAGCTCTAATTTGAAAAGTTCAAAATTCAAAAGTATTGCACTTTGAGTGTTCTAATTTGCGGTTCAGTTTTTATAACTTCAAATAAAAAAAAAATTATATTCAAGAGTTCGAATTTTTTAATTTCAATGACCGTAATCAATTCTTTCTGAATTGTTCAATTTTTATTCGCAGTCAAAAAGTGGTTCTTTTTCGACCTAGGATAAGAAATATTAAAATTATTGCAATGACTTAATTTTAAATGACATATATGGTGTCCAATCGATTGCTATATATTTTTAAAAAACTTCAAACGTAAGGTTTTTTGATTGTTTAATAACGACAGGCCTCACAGACCGGCCCCTATATCCCCTATTGTACTCTATATTCAGTCAAGGTCCCTAAAGTACCCTATTTTCAAGATTTCGTCCCTATGGTACCCTATTTGCAGCCCCTTAATGGAAATTAAAAAAAAATTATAATAAGATCAAAGCTTCCAAGAGCATTTTGAAAAAAAACTAAAATCAGGGAATTCCTGTAAGATGTAACTCTAAAAAAAATAACCAGGACTGCCACACACAGTCACAATTAGTCACTTTTTACTCAAATCATTTTTTATTCACTTTTTTAAATGAAAAGATCACATTAGTCACTGAATTGTCTTGAATTCTTTTCATATATTTCAGATTATTTTTGCAGATTCCGAGAAATTTTTTATTAAGTGGCACTTTCAAGAGCGTTTAATTTGAAATATTTTAGGAAATTTTAAAAGATTCTGAGCAATTTTTTATTAATTGGCACTTTCAAGAGCTTTAACGAATTTTAACGTTATTTTAAAACATTTCAAGTAATTTTTAATTGTTTTTAGTAGTTTAGTGGGATTTCAAAGAATTTGAATGAAATATTTTAGGGAATTTTCAAAGAATCCAAGGAATTATTAATTTTTCGAAGCGTTTGAAATATTTTAGGATAAAGAATTTTCTAGAATTTTAGAAGATATGAAACGATTTTACAGGATTTATAAGGGCGTAAGATATTTTAAAGGATTTCACGTCATTTTATAAGATTTCCGAGGATTTCAATGACTTTAAGGGATTTTAAAACTCTCAATGTATTTTAATACATTTTCGAGGATTTCAGGAAATATCGTAGAATTTCACAGGGATTTTATAATATTTTAGTGGATACAAAATTTGTTCACGAGAGTGAGGTATTTTGTAGGATTTCAAAGGATTTTAAATATTTTAGGAAATCTTAAAAGATTCCAAGGAATTTTTAATTGATATTAATAATTTTAAAAGATTTAATAATATTTTAGTGGATTTTAAAGAATTTATTCAAGAAAAGTGAGTTATTTCGTAGGGTTTTAAAGATTTGAAGAGATTTAAAATTATTTTTTGGATTTCACCCTGAATTATTATCAAATTATCCTGAATTCTTTGAAATTCTTTCGAATTTTTTAATTCATTAGAATTCTTATAAATTTAATCAATTTTACATAATTGATTTGATTTTTTTAAAGTTTTTATAGAATTGGATCTGCAGATTAATTGATAAAATGACCAAAGGATTTGAAATATTTTAAGGTATTTTTCAAATTTCTTGGCATTTTCTAGAGCTTTAACAAATTTACAGGTATTTCAAAAGATTTTAAGGGATTAGAAATATTCAATTTTATTTTAAAAGATTATAAAGAAATTGGTAATTGATTTCAGTAATTTAATAGGATTTCAAAGGATTTGAAATATTTTAGGGTATTTTAAAAGATTCCCATGCATTTTCAAGAGCTTTAAAAAGTTTCATGGGTTTTCACAAGATTCAAAGGATTGGAAATATTTTAGGAAATTTTAACGAGTCCCAGGAATTTTTTATTTATTTTAATAGTTTGAAGGGATTTCAAAGACTTTGGAATATTTTAAGCCATTTAAAAAAATTCCAAGATATTTTCAAGAGATTTAAACAATTTCAAGGGATTTCCAAGGGTTTTAATAATTTTAAGGAATTTTAATATTTTAATGGATTTCAAAGAATTTATTCACAAGAAGTGAGGGATTTCGGAGGGTTTCAAAGATTTTAAGAGATTTTCCAATATTTTTTGCAATTAATTTGGAATTCGCCCTGAATTCTTATTAATTTATCCTGAATTCTTTTAAATCCTTTTGAATTCTTCTAGATGCATTCAATTTTACTCAGATCAATGGATTTTTTAAAACTTTTTGTTTAATTCATCTTGAAGTAATTAAAACTCACCTTAAATTTTTATGAATTTCATCAAATTCTTTTGAATTTTCTTTAATTTTTTCTAAAATTCATTTCAACCTTACTCAATTCAATGAATTTTTTCATATTTTTAAATTTTTGTCAATTCATTTGATTTTTTTTTAATTCACCTTGAATTTTTATGCATTTCATCGTAATCTCGTTTCTCTTAAATTCCTCTAAATTCACTCAAATTTTACAAAAATAAGTGGATGTTTTCGATTTTTAAAACTTTTTTCAATTCATTTGCATTTTTTTGAATTGTTTTGTAGTCATTGGTATTTTTTTTACTTAGAAATTAGTAGGGTTTCACAGATTTGAAGAGATTTGAAATTATTTTTTGAATTTCACCCTGAATTCTTTTAAATTCTTTGGGATTCCTTTGAATTTTTTTACTTCATTTGAATTATTATAAATTTACTCAATTATACTTAATTCAATGGATTTTTTTTTTTAATTTTCAAAACTTTTTATTGAATTGATCCTGAAGTCTTTTAACCTCACCTTGAATTCTTAGGCATTTCATCAAATTCTTTTGAATTCCCTTCAATTTTTTTAAGCTCATTTCAAAGTTAATGAATTCATAAAAGTTTCTTCATATTTTAAAATTGTTTTCAATTCATTTACGTTTTTTTTTATTTCACTTTGAATTTTTATGAATTTCATCGAATTCTTCTCGTTTATCTGGAATTCCTCTAAATTCATTCCAATTTTACGGAAATCAATGGAATTTTTTTGACTTTTAAAATTGTTTCTAATTCATTCGAATTCGTTGGAGTTTAACTTGAATTGTTTTGAAGTCTTATCAATTTATCCTGAATTTTTTACTCTTTGAGCGCAAAAAAGTACCCTATGAGCGTGACGAAAAGTACCCTTTGGTCCCTATATTTTATCCCATAGGGACTGTGAGGCATGTAACGATTATTCATTTTTTTTTAATATTCTACCATTCCTTCAAATTTTAAACATGAAAGCTTTTTTGTAATAGCGATCATGTAGTCATCCTAATTTAAAATGATCTCATTGCAATATTCCAAATATTTGTCATCCTAGGCCGAAAAAGAACAACTTTTTGGCTGCAAAAGTTCTAAATTCCTGTAGATTCTTGTAGAAAATTAAAACTACAATAAAATACAACAATGTACAAAAAAAATGCAAAAAAGTACAAAATTCGTCTCAATAATAGAAAAAAGTTGTACTTTCCTGTAATTTTGGTTGTAATTTATTATATTTATTTGTAGATGCCTGTGAAAATAGTTTTAGTTTTCTGTACTTTTTCGTAAACATTTTTTCACCAGAGCTCCTTTTATTTTACAGAACTTTCTACAACGCCTGCAATGACACAGACAAGGTTCCGAAATCAAGCGAAGTAGTGAAATCAGCCAATCTTCTCTTCTCTACCCTGGAACCCTCCTACGTTTGGACCCACTGTGGAGTCTTATACGAAAAATCATGTCAAATAAGAGTCACCAATCACGGAAAAATGATCGACGATTCAGTGAAATCCGTAGGAAGTGGAATCCCAGCTTTGATGGAAGTCTGCACTCTAACTGAATTCCTTCTCGAAACAGTATCGCTCGATGCTTTCATAGACACACCATCAGAGCACTTGCCAAAACTCTTCCACGAGATCATGTCCAAACTGACAAACCATGTCGATATTTTATCTCCCCTGGAGATCGAAAAAAGCCTCAGTCTCTGCGCGAAAATCCTCTCCAAAGTTCAGCCAACCGAAACTTCCAACTTGGAAAAACGCGACTCTGAATCAAAACCAGAAGCTGTCAACACTTCCGTTTCTATTCCCACGGATAACACCCTTTCCGCAATTCCCTTGGAAAAAAGTCAATCAGACAGTAAACTAAATAAGCCAGAGGAAGAAAGTAATTCGCGGAGTCCGAGTCCCAGAAGAAGAGCGAATTCCAGTGGCGCTGCTAAAAAGAGTGAGAAAAAGTCCAAAAAGAAGTCAAGCAAAAGTTCCTCCAAGCTGAACAATTACACGATTCACGCTGATGGAAGCAATATTTCAGTCGTCGTCAGTGAGGACGACAAGCCTCTCACTAGGAATAAAAGTATGGAGAATCTCAAAACCCAGTTTGGAGAAACTGGAACCGGAAGATCTACTTTAGATTCCTCGAAAAATAATATGGGATCTACAGGCTCGCTGAATAGAGGACCTTCACCTGGACTTCGAGCCCAACACTCCATGCTCGAGAAATGTTTAAGACAATACGAGCAGTTTTATATCAAGTTGATCACGTCCAGAATTCTCAGCAAGGAGCGATCCGTTTCGGAGATGTTGGAAGATCTGAAAGTGCCTTGCTCGAGCGACAATTTCCACGAGAAAACGAGAAACCTGGAAGCTCTCCTGAATTCGAAAATCAGCAACGAAGACTCTGGATTCTTCAGTCAAGAAACTCCAGAAGAAAGACAAGAGATTGACTTTTCTCTCTACCTCGAATCGGTTGAATCCCTCTGGGAGGACGTTTTGAAAATCGGGTGTAGTTTGTTCGTTGAACTTTCAACTTTCCCGACCTATTATTTATCTGGTGATGGATTACTTACAGAAGAGGAACCTCAGGGGAAAATCGTCCTTCCTGAATGGCTGAAGGTCTTGGTGGTTTGTTCTTGTTGGTTGGGGAAACAACCATCCCTGCAGATGATCAGTGTAGCCACTTTGCTGGACTTGATTGCTCTGTCGAGAGCCCACAGTGATTTTAAGCCTCATCTGCACTCTGGTGAAGGAGTTACGACTGTTGTGATGCTGCCTCTGCTGAAGGAGTGGCATATTTCTTATCTGGAGCAGTACACGAATGTGTTTCAAGTTCTGGCTCATTCTTTGTGGCATCACTTGGGTGAACTTCCGGCTCATAAATACAGAATCAGGTGTGTCGAGCTACTTCACGAACTGCATCATACTTTGGAAAGGTCTGTATGAGTCCGTTTTGCTGAAACGGGGCTAAGCGGGACGAAAACGGGGAAACGGGATACACGAAATCTTGAATTTCGTGGATTATATTGCATTTTCTGATTGAAAAAGGAGTAAAGTGAGGGAAAAATCTTTGCATTTCATGACTTTCTATTTCTTTCTTGGAATAAAAAGCGGGTGTCCAGATATCCCGCTTAGCCCCATGTTACGGCATATAAAAATATTTTTATTTAATTCAAAGTAGCGCAAATTTCATCCATTTTTGTACTTAAAAAAAATAAATCCAGGAAAATCCAGCGGGAATTCGATCTGCTAGAACAAAAGTGCATTTTCTCGGGAAGAAAATACGTAATTTATTGCGTTATAAGTATTTTAATCATGTAGAGAAATTTAGCAAATGAGCTTTTGTTCTTATGTGAGAGTTTTTAACTAAAATAATAACTTTTGAACCTAAAATATTAAAATTTTTAACCAAATAGTTTAATTTTCAACGAAAAAAATGAATTTTTAATCAAATAATTGAATTTTTAATTAAAAAAGGAAAAATTTTCAAATAAAATTGAATAATTATATTTTAGTTGAAAAAATGAATTCGAAAGTAAAAGAAAAAATGAATTTTAAATAAAATGGATCAATTTTCAAGAAAAAGATTAATTTTCAACAAAAAAAAAAAATTATTTTCAACAAAGCACATTAATTTTCAACCGAATAGTATATGTTTCAAGCGAAAAAGGTAAATTGTCATAAAAAAACAAAGTTTTAACGAAATACACGAATTTTCAACTAAAAAAAAAGATAACTTTTCAAGCAAAAATGAAATAATTATATTTTAATTTTTATTGAAAAAATTAATTCTAAACTAAATGAAAAACTGAATTTTCAGCAAAATGGATCAATTTTCACGAAAAAGATTAATTTTCAACCGAATAGTAGAACTTTCAAGCGAAAAAAATATATTCTCATAAAAACGAAGCTTCAACAAAATACATGAATTTTCAATGAAATAGTTGAATTTTAAACTAAAAAAAAATAATTCAGTTATAAATTAAATTTTAAATTGTAAAATTTCATTCTTAACAAAAAAAAGACGATTTTTCACCGAAAGAAATTAATTTTCAACCCAAAAAAATTAAGCTTCGACCAGTGAGGTTAATTTGTTACTCAAAAGATTAATTTTTAACCAAAAAAACTCATTTTCAAAAATATACATGAATTTTCAACCAAGAAATATAAATTTTAAAAAACAAAATAATTTTCAACCAAAGAAATTAATTTTAAACCTAAATGATGTATCTTCAACAAAGAAGATTAATTTTCTACCAAAAAGGTAAGTTTTTAACAAATTAAATGAATTTTCAATTGAAAAAGATAACTTTTCAGACAAAAATGGAATAATTATATTTTAGTTGAAAAAATTAATTCTAAAGTAAAAGAAAAAATGAATTTTAAACCAAATTGATCATTTTTCACGAAAAAGATTAATTTTCAACCAAAAAAAAAAATTATTTTCAACAACGCACATGCATTTTCAACCGAATAATAGAACTTTCAAGCGAAAAAGATAAATTCTCATAAAAAAAACGAAGTTTTAACAAAATACATGAATTTGAATGAAATAGTTGAATTTTTAACCCAGAAGATTAATTTTCTACCAAAAACGACGAGTTTTTAACAAAATACATAAATTTTCAATCAAATAATTGAATTTTCAATTCAAAAAGGAAAAATTTTCAAATAAAATTGAATAATTATATTTTAGTTGAAAAAATTAATTCTAAAGTAAAAGAAAAAATGAATTTTAAACAAAATTGATCAATTTTCACGAAAAAGATTAATTTAAAAAAAAAAAAATTATTTTCAACAAAACACATATAAATTTTCAACCGAATAGTTGAATTTTCAACCAAAAAAGATAAATTCTTATAAAAACGAAGTTTTACAAAAGTGCATAAATTTTTAATGAAATAGTTGAATTTTCAACTAAAAAAGATAACTTCTCAACCAAAAAAGGCGAACTTTCACCAAAAGAAATTGATTTGCAACTAAAAAGATAAAGCTTCAACCAGTGAGGTTAATTTGCTACTAAAATAGATTAATTTTTAACAACAAAAAAACAATATAATTTTCAACAAAATAAGTAAATTTTCAACCAAAGAAATTAATTTTGAACCTAAAATTTTCAGTAGTAAAAATTCATTCTCAAACAAAAAAAAGGCGAATTTTCACAAAAAGAAATTAATCTTCGACCAAAAAGATAAAGCTTCAGCCAATGAAGTTAATTCGGTACTAAAAAAATATATAACCAAAAAAACTCATTTTTAACGAAGTACATGAATTTTCAAACAAAAAAAGATAAATTCTCAACAAAAAAAAAACAAAAATTTTCAACAAAATATGTAGTTAAATTTTCAACCAAAGAAATGAATTTTAAACCAAGAATTTGGTTAATTAATTAATTAAATTTTTTAAACCAAAACAGGAATATTTTTATTTGAAAAAATTACTTACAACAAAAAACGAGTTTTCAACTAAAAAAGATAAATTTTCAGGCAAAAATGGAAGAGTTACATTTTCACTTTTAAAAATAATTTTCTACCAACAAAAAAAGAATTTTCATCAAAATAGGTAAATTTTCAATAAAAAAAGATGAATTTTCGACCAAGAAAATTAATTTTCTACCAAAAGGATAAATTTTCAACTAAATAGTTGAATTTTCAACTAAAAAAGATAGAATTCTAACCAAAAATGGAGTAGTTAAATTTCCAGTGGAAGAAGTTAATTTTCAAACAAATCAAAGATTTCAACCATAAAATGGAATATTTAAATTTTCAGTTGAAAGCTTTAATTCTAAAAAAAAAAGAATTTTGAACAAAATAGTTTAATTTCCAACGAATGAAGTGAGGCTTTAACTAAAATGATGAATATTCAACCAAGTGGATTCATTTTGTACCAAAAATCATTATTTTTGACTATAATATCTGCATTTTCAACAAAATACCTGAGTTCCAACCATAAATGGAATAGTTAACTTTTTTCACCAAAGAAGGAATAGATAAATTTTTAGTTAAAAACAATAATTTACAACAAAAAATACGACTTTTTAAACTAAAAGGCGAATTTATAACAAAATAGTGAAATTTTCACCAAGAAAGATTTTTCGGTTAATAAAGAAAAAAAATGTCATCCAAAATGTAGAATTTTTCAGTCAAAAACACGAATTTAATAAAAAAAAACAGTTGAATTTTCAACCTAATAATATGAATTTTCAACAATACAGTCAAATTCTCAACCAAATAATAAAATTTTTGTCCAAAAATATGTAACTCTCAACCAAAACTATAATAGTAAACTTTTAAAAATTGGGTAATAGGGAAAAGGCAAAAAAAATTATCTTTTTTTTAATTTGTCTATTTTTAATTCATCTATTTTAGTATAAATTGCATCTTTCTTGAATAAAAATGCAACTGTTTGGTTGAAAATTCAAATGTTTTGTTGTAAAGTCATACTTTTTGTTTGAAAATTCGACTTTTTCTGTTTAAAATTCAAGCAATCTTCGTAGAAAATTTACTTCTCATTTAAAATTCACATTTTGAGGTCGAAAAGTAAAACTGAAATCTTTTTTGGAAGAAAATTCAACTCTTGTTTTGAAAATTTGTCTTTTTAATTAAAAAATTCATCTATTTTAGTAGAATTGTCTCTTTCTTGGATACAAATGCAACTGTTTGGTTAAAAATTCAACAAATTTGTTAAAAAGTCATCCTTTTTAGTTGAAAATTCATCTTTTTGGGTTGAAAATTCAAGTATTTGCGTGAAAATTTATTTCTTGTTTAAAATTCATACTTTTTGTTGAAAAGTCAAAGTGAAATCTTTTTTGTAAGGTAATTCAACTATTTTTTGAAAATTTATCTTTTTAATTAAAAAATTGATCTACTTTAGTAGAAATGGAATCTTTCTTGGATAAAAATGCAACTATTTGGTTAAAAATCCAACAAATTTGTTAAAAAGTCATCCTTTTTAGTTGAAAATTCAAATTATTTGTTTAAAAATCGTCTTTTTGGGTTGAAAATTTAAGTATCTTCGTAGAAAATTTACTTTTTCTTTAAAACTCATATTTTGATGTTGAAAAGTCAAACTAAAAACTTTTTTGGATGAAAATTCAACTTTTTTTCTCAATTTCTCTTTTTAATTAACAAATTATCTATTTTAGTGGAAATTGCATCTTTCTTGGATAAAAATGCAAGTTGTTGGTTAAAAATTCAACTTTGTTAAAAAGTCATTCTTTTTATTTGAAAATTCAAATGTTTTGTCCTTCCTCCTTTTTGGTGGAAAATTCAGCTGTATGGGTAAAAGTTGAATTACTTTAAAAAAATTCATTTTGTTGAGTGAAGGTTGGAATTTTAACTATTTTGTTGAAAATTAATTTTTCTGTTGGAAATTAATATTTTCTGGTTGAAAATTCAATTTTTGTAGAGAAAATTTGTCTTTTGGTTTGAAGGTTCAACAATTTAGGTGAAGTTTTTTTCTTTTATGACTGAAAAATATTTATTTGTTAACAATTCGTCTTTTTTATTTTAATATTCTTTTTTTTTAAAATGAAATTTCATATTTTTTGGTTAAAATATCAACTATTACACTTTTTCGTTGAGAAGTCATCTTTTTAGGTTGAAAATCCAATTATTTTGTTGAAAATTTAATTATTTTGTTGAAAATTCATGCATTTTGTTAAAATGTCATCTTTTATGGTAGAAAAGTCTTTTGTTTTTGTTTAAATTCAATAAATAAGTTTGCCAATTTTTAAATTACAAGATTTAAATGGTGGTATTTCAATGTTAATGATCAGGGAAAATGAAAAATTGGTCAAGGAAAAATCAAGGTATTTTGAACATGAAGTCAGTTATCACCCTGCAAAGCATGTAACCTGGTGGAAACATTAAAAAAAAAATTACAGAAAACTAAAATTATTTTCACAGGAATCTAAATAAATACAATAAATATCAACCAAAATTACAAGAAAGTACAACTTTTTTTCTATTATTGAGACGAATTTAGTACTTTTTTTGTACTTTCTTGTGCATTTTTGTATTTTATTGTAGTTTTAATTTTCTACAATAATTTACAAAAAAA
>CAKNYM010013276.1:0-20591 GCA_932195095.1 Andricus curvator | reverse complement strand
TGTAAAATATTCCCAGACGTTTTCAAGGGCTTTAAAACGTTTCAAGGGATTTGAAATATTTTAGGAAATTGAAAAAGATTCCCAGACATTTTTTATTTATTTTAATAGTTTGAAGGGATTTCAAAGACTTTGAAATATTTTAGGGTACTTTGAAACATTCCAGGGCATTTTCAAGAGATTTAAACAATTTCCAAGGATTTCAATAATTTTAAGATTTAACCACATTTCCTTGCGGTTCGAAAGAATTTCGGAAGATGTGGAAGAATAAGATTCTAAGGGGGTTTGTAAGATTTCCTAAGGATTTCAATGATTTCGAGAAATTTTAAAACCCCCCAAGGTATTTTAATAAATTTTTTAGGATTTCTGTAAATATCAAATTTGATATTATGATGTTTTAATGGATTTCAAATAATTTATTCACATGAAGTGAGAAATTTCGTAGGGTCTCAAAAATTTCAAAAGATTTTCAAATATTTTTTGCAATTAATTTGTAATTCGCCCTAAATTCTTTTATTAATTTATCCTGAATTCTTTTAAATTCACTCTATTCTAATTAATTCAATGGATTTTTAACAAGCTTTCATTTAATTCATCTTGAAATCTTCAAACCTGACCTTAAATTGTGATGAATTTCATCAAATTCTTTTAAATTCTCTTTAATTTTTCTAAACTCATTTCAAACTTACTCAATTCAATGATTTTTTTTCATATTTTTGAAGTGCTTTGAATTCACTTGATTGTTTTTTAAATTCATTTTGATTTGTTATGAATTTCATCGAATTCTTCTCGTTTACCCTAAATTCCTCTATATTCACTCAGATTTTACTGAAATCAATGGAATTTTTTCGATTTTGGAAATTATTTCCAATTCTTTTGAATTGTTTTGAAGTCATTAGTTTCAAAGATTTGAAGAGATTTGAAATTATTTTTTGGAATTCACCCAGAATTCTTCTTAATTTACTCTGAATTCTTTTAAATTCTGTGGAATTCTCTTGAAATTTTTAATTCACTTGAATTCTTTTTTTTACTCGATTCTTAATTGGATAGATTTTTTTTGAATTTTTAAAAGTTTCTATTTAATTGATCCTGAAGTTTTTTAACCTCATCTTGAATTCTTAAGCATTTCATCAAATTCTTTTGAATTCCCTTGAATTTTTCTAAGCTCATTTCAAAGTAACTGAATTCAATGAAGATTTTTCATATTTTCAAATCGTTTTCAATTCATTTGATTTTTTGTATTCATCTTGAATTTTTATGAATTTCATCGAATTCTTCTCGTTTACCTTAAATTCCTCTATATTCATTCCAGATTTACGGAAATCAATGGAAATTTTTTAATTTTTAAAATGTTTTCCAATTCATTTGAATTTAACTTGAATTGTTTTGAAGTCTCCTGTCTTTTATCTTATCTGTATTTAAATTTAATTAATTCGTTTGAACTGAAATGAGCTGCAATTTTTTTGAGACCGGGAGAAAGCTGAAAAATGAAAATTAATGTATTTTCGAGTCGGAAATTTGTTTAATTCTTATAGTTTTAGTAGAAGAACTTTACGGATCTTGTGTAAAAATGGCTGATGTTTCAGGATGCGTCAAAAATAGAAAGAAATGGCTTTGAAACTTAAAAAAATGTACGTGATTCATTAGTTTATTAAAAAGAGCATCAACGGATATAAAAAAAAAAAATTTTTGCAACTTTAGGTACAAATTACCAAAATTGCAATTTTCGTCATTTTTTGAAATAATTTTCGACGAACACATTTTTCTTCCTTTTTCCCGTCTTTTAAGGTTATTTACTTCCATAAATTTTACCCAAAAAAAATTGAAAAAAATTTGTATTCCATACAAAAAAAAATAAAAACTTGAAAGTTTTCAATCAAATTGCCTAATGGTGTGGGATTTTTTGAATTTAAAAAAAAATTTGTTCGTAATTCTACAAAGAAACTTTTCAGTGCTATTACCAATGTATTTAATCATTTTGAGTTTTTCGGCCTGTCCTACTGAATATGTAGGCTTTGCAATTTTTATATTCCTAACATAAGCTGCAATTAATTAAAATTAAAATTTGAGTTTTCTTCTGATTAAAAATTTTTCAGATCTTTATAAATTATTAATTAATTAATTTTTAAATTTTTATTCAGCTCCAATTATTTTAAATTTGCATGTTTGTTTAATATTTTTATTTTGTATTCACAAAGGTTTTAAAAATTTTAATTTAGGAACTTCGACAACGTCCATAATTTGAATTCTATTCTCTAATAAGGCATAATTATTTACATTATTTAAATCTGTAAATAATCGATTTTGAATTAATAATAGAATAAAATTAATGAATATTAAATTAATACCAATAATGATATATTAGTAAAATATATTAATTTAATATACAATTAAACCGAACTTATTTGAAATATAATAATTATATTACACTTAAATTCTATCGAAACAAACTAATAATTATGTTTATTTACTATGGCCGTAATAGACATTTCAAATTTGGCACGCTTCAGAAAGTGTCAGAAAGTCAGCTCTGCCAACCGTAGATAAAATATTGAATTTTAACCTTTTTCATTAATTTTAAACTAATTTCTGTATATTCACGAACTAACTGAATTACACATGCTGAGATACCAAACCAGAGTATTTTTTAGACAAATTTTGTATTTTCATTCCACTTTAAAGCTAATCCTATTGAAACAGTTTTATGTTGGCACTTGTGAACTTCTGATTCTTTAAATTCTCTTTAAATTTTTCCAACGTTCGAAGGGAAAGGATCAATAAGTTATTCCACTCCGTTTGAAACACTTTTTTGTATGAAGCCCACAGAAAGCTTAGCCGGTGAAGTGATTTAATAATTGAAAATGGATCCCAGTACGACGTTATTTGCCTCGGTGCCAAATTTAAAAGATCTGTGCTATTTCCGCTGTACAGTTTCAAATTTACAGATGACACATGAAATCATCACAGAAGTTTATCACTGCCAAACTATTTGCAGCAGGTATTTTTAATTTTTCCAGTAATTCAAAAATCCTCTTGTAAGAATAAGTCATTATTATCTTCATAATTACTGTTGAAGAAAAATTATTCGAACGATTTCTCTATAATGTTTGAAATAAACAACCTACGATCGAGTAAGTATAAATGCATATATATTTATGTGATTTTAGGGACATTATTAGAACTTTTTCGAGAACATTAGCTTCTCCAGTTCCTAAGAGTGAACACTATTTTTATGTGGTCCTTTCGAAGAAATATGCCGAAACTAATCAGCTCCAAGAATTTTTTAAATGGAAAATTATTCACGTAAGTTGCATCTAACCTCAAATATTTTTTGAATGATAAGTTTTAATCGTTTTAATCAAATATTTGAGTAAATCAATCTTTTTTTAATGCCTTAACTCTTTAACAATATGTTTGCATGATTCTATGCAAATAGAGGGTCGACTGAAAAATCCCGAAAAATATAATTCCCGAATAATAAAATTTCCGAATTATAAAATTCAAAAGTTGGAAAATTCCGGAAAAGTTTATAAAATTACCGAATTGTACAATTTCCGAATAATCAAATTTCCAACATTGTATAATATTACCGAATTTGAAAATTCCCGAAAGAAATTGCCGAATTTTAAAATATTTGAACTAGAAAATTCCCGAATATAAACAATTAAAATTTTTAAGTGTAATAAATTTGCCAATTCGGTAAGATTATAAACTTTTCAGGAATTTCCGAATTCTGGAATTTTATTATTCGGGAATTTTCCAGTGCGGGAATTTTTTATTCGGAAATTTTATTATTCGGATATTTTATAATTCGGCAATTTTCTGTCGGGAATTTTTAAATTCGATAATATTATAAACTGTAGGAAATTTCATTATTCAGGAATTTTCCAATTCGGTAATATTATAAACTTTTCGGGAATTTTTTTAGTTCCAGAATTTTATTATTTGGGAATTTTCAAATTCGATAATATTATAAACTGTAGGAAATTCCATAATTTGGGAATTTTCCAATTCGATTATATAAACTTTTCGGGAATTTTCCAGATCTGGAATTTTATAATTCAGAATTTTATTATTCGGAAATTTTATTATTCGGATATTTAATAATTCGGCAATTTTCTGTCGGGCATTTTTATTATTCGGGAATTTTCCAATTCAGGAATTTTTTATTCGGGTATTTTATAATTCGGCAATTTTCTGTCGGAAATTGTATTATTCGGGAATTTTCAAATTCGGTAATATTATAAACTGTAGGAAATTTCATTATTCAGGAATTTTCCAATTCGGTAATATTATAAACTTTTCGGGAATTTTTTTAGTTCCAGAATTTTATTATTCGGTCATTTTCCAATTCGGGAATTTTCTGTCGGGAATTTTCAAATTCGATAATATTATAAACTGTAGGAAATTCCATAATTTGGGAATTTTCAAATTCGGTAATATAAACTTTTCGGGAATTTTCCAGATCTGGAATTTTATAATTCAGAATTTTATTATTCGAGAATTTTCCAATTCGGGAATTTTATTATTCGGATATTTAATAATTCGGCAATTTTCTGTCGGGCATTTTTATTATTCGGGAATTTTCCAATTCAGGAATTTTTTATTCGGGTATTTTATAATTCGGCAATTTTCTGTCGGAAATTGCATTATTCGGGAAGTTTCAAATTCGGTATTATTATAAACTGTAGGAAATTTAATTATTCAGGAATTTTTCAATTCGGTAATTTATAAACTTTTCGGGAATTTTCCACTTCTGGAATTTTATAATTCACAACTTTATTATTCGGAAATTTTATTATTCGGATATTTAATAATTCGGAAATTTTCTGTCGGGAATTTTCCAGTTCAAGAATTTGTTATTCGGATATTTTATAATTCGGCAATTTTCTGTCTGAAATTTTATTATTCAGGAATTTTCAAATTCGGTAATATTATAAACTGCAGGAAATTTCATTATTCGGGAATTTTTCAATTCGGTAATATTATAAACTTTTCGGGAATTTTATAATTTGGAATTTTATTATTCGGATATTTAATAATTCGGCAATTTTTTGTCAGGAATTTTCCAATTCGGTAATATTATAAACTTTTCGTGAATTTTCCAATTCTGGGCTTTTATAATTTAAAATTTTATTATTCGGGAATTTTCAGTCGTCCCCAAATAAATATGTATAAACTAAAATACAATTTATATTTGTTTTTATTATTTTTTTAATATTATAAACTGAAATCAAATTTTTCACTCTAAAAAATATGAATATTGTTTCAGTAAAAAATACAATGTGAAACTGAATTGTTTGAAATCCCTTGAATCGTAAAAATTTCAGAGTGCTAAATTTAAACTTTAATTGTTTCATTAAAAAAAAAGATTATTTGTAAGTGGAAGTGTTGAATTTTGATGTATAAACAACAATTAAACAATTGTTAATTTAAAACTACTTAAAATTAAAATTATTCAATCTAGAAGGATTTATGTATAAAAAACGATGGAATTTCACATTATAATTTTTAAATAAAGGGAACAAATTTGGGTATTTATTTTTTTCCGAATTGGGAGAGGAATTTTTGTATTTTTACATTTTTATTGAGTTGAAGATGGGATAATTTATTATTTTTAACTTTTTTATTGAGTTGAAAACGAGAAATTTTAGTTTTTTTTTAATTAGGAAAAGGAGATTTAATATTGTTAAGGTTTTTATCCTGTTAGAAAGAAGGAAATTGTGGTTTTCAATATTTTATAAATCGGAAGAAGGATAATTTATTACTTTTAACATTCTTATTGAGTTGGAAGGGAGGAAATTTTCGTATTCAATTTTTTTTCTGAGTTGGAAGAGGCCCTTTTTTGTTTCTACCATTTTTATTGATTTGAAAGGGATGCAATTTTTGTCATTTATTTTTTTCTGAATTAGAAGAGGCCATTCCTTTCTTTTTATCATTTTTATGGCTTTTGAGGGCAGAATTTTGTATTTTAAATTTTTTCAGAATTGGAAATGGGTAGTAGTAGTAGTAGTATACCATTAATCCATTTCCCGTTCAGGGTAGGCGTGACACAGAGGGTAATTTCTTAAAAATATTTTTATGGAGTTGGAGAAAGAAAATTTAGATTTTCGTTTTTTTCTGATTTGTAAGATGAACATTTTTTTATTTTCAAGGAATTCATTGAGTTGGAAAGGAGTGCATTTTGGTTTTAAATATTTTATGAATTTGAAGAAGAATAATTTATTACTTTTAACATTCTTATTGAGTTGGAGTGAAGGACATTTTCGTACTCAATTTTTTTCTGAATTGGAAGAGGGTATTTTGTAAAAACCTTTTTATTTAAGCTGGAAGGGAGAAAATGTAGTTTTTCATTTTTTTCTGAATTGTAAAAGGGACATTTTTTTGTCTTCAAGATTTTTACTGATTTGGGAAGGGGGAAATTTTTGTTTTAATGTTTTCTGGATTAGAAGAGGAACATTTGGTCATTTTTAAGGTTTTTATATAGTGGGAAGGGAGGAAATTTTTGTTTTCAAATTTTTCTAAATTGGAATAGGCACTTCTTTTGTTTTTTACATTTTTATTGAGTTCGATGGGAGGAAATTTTGGTTATTAATTGTTTTCCTGAATTGGAAGAAGCCAATTCTTTCTTTTTAAAATTTTATTGAGTTGACGCGGGACAAGTTTGGTATTTTTAACATTCAGATGAAAGAGGAGAAGTGTTTTTCTTTAATGACCAAAAATCTTTAAATTGTTCAATTTATAAAATCTTAAAATTTTGCAGTTTAATGGGACTTAATTTAAAAACTTTAAATTGAAAAGTATTAAAAGCTTTTATGTGATACATGCAAACTATTAAGCGTTTAAATAAAAAATTTCGGTATTAAAAATATTTTTTGCTTCAATTATAAAATTTAAAATTCAAAATTGCTCCATTTTGAGTGATTTAATTTGCAATTTTTTTCATTTCCTAATTTAATTTTTTTATTTCAATGACTGTGAAAAAATTTTTTCAAGCTGGGAATTTTTTTCCTCAATTAAAACGGCCACCCTGTTTATAATTTATTTATTTAAAGTACCAATTCTAGTCTTCAAACATTTTTTCAGTATTCGGATCCTCAAGAAGTAACTTTTGAAATTTACAATATTTGTGCAAAGTACACTATTATTTATAAATTGTTGCCAGTCTGGAACAGAGTTGGCGAATATTTATGCAAAGGGCTAAATTATTCTGAGCTCACAAACGAACTGGACGCAATCAAGTTTGATGTAGACATCAAAGGTAAATTAAATTTTGTGCAACTTTAATTTCTATAATAAATTTATATTGATATATTTATATTGTATTCGTAATTTTATTGAATATACATACTTTTATTGTTTAAAATATGTTTAGAAGAAGGACTGTTCTTGCGATTCAATCCTTTGAGGCTGAAACTTACTCCCTTAAGTTTGGAAGAAGTTGGAGTGACTGAGTCGAATTTTTTGACATTACAAACTAATACAAAAATTCCGAATAATTTCCGACATCAGAAGGCTTATATCTTACCCAGGTATAAACATTATATATTTTTTTAATAATAATAAATTGTTGAGTTTCTTATCTGTTTATTAAATTCCTATTCATTATTTTTCAGCTTGAAGAAGTGCAAGTTGCTCACAGTTTCAAAAGAGATTCCAGAAACTTGCAAATTCAAACAATATCCTGTGATTCGAGATCATTGGGAAAATATGGTAATTATCTCTTACAAAAATATCTCGATAAAAAAAACTTGATAAACTTGATCAGTGTCCTTCTGAAATTTAAAAATGATAACTGTTTAATCTTTGCAGTATGGAATCGTGTTGCCAAAAAAGAAAGAAGGCATCAACTTCTACGAACTTTCATTTGAGGGATTTGAGGAGCGCACCTTCGTTTATCCTGACATTTGCTTACATGCAAAATTGCCAAAAATTATTGAGTGTAATAATCAGACTGATATCACGAATCAATTTTTGAAAGACCTGAAAGAGAACGTTCCCAAAATTTGCGGCGAAAATATTTCCTTTGTTTGTCAGAACGTTAAACCCATGGGGAATTTTCTCAGGCCTAAGGAGGTAATCTACCAAAATCTTATTTTTCATATTTTAATTTTATAATAAAAACAGTGTGCCTTGCGGACCGGGGGAAAAAACCGGGAATTTCATTTAGGATCGTGAATTTTTTCTTCCATTGCAAAATGTACTTTTTTCTACCTTATCTCCTTTTTATTGTTCAGTCGAGAATTAGAGAGAGAGGAAAATCTGATTGCTTCACGTATCGTATATGATACGATCAAAGTTTTTTGATGATTTCTTAAGTTCTTTTAATGTTAATTATATGAGATTTAAAATGTTTTCTCATAAATAGTTTGAAAGGTATTAGAATTCTCTAAAAAAGAAACCAGAATGAAGGAATTTTGTCAATTATTTAAGAAAATATTTTTAAAATATTGAAAATTTCAATCTTATCTTAAAATTTAAATAAAATCTAATATAATAAACATTTTACAACATTGATAAAAAAAAGTTGGAAAAATTCAAAGACATCTCATCTTTAGGAACATAATAATAATAATAAAATGAATATACATTTTTAGTAAATTTGATAGAAACCTTAGGTTACTTATTTCATATATTTTACAAAAATACTTATTTCCACAGAAAAAAGATTTAAATTTTACCAATATTTTTTATTCATCCTTTAACGCGTTTCATGGTGATAAGTTGGTGTAATTTTATTAAAAATTTACTAATAAAATGACCCCAAGGACATAACAAAATATTTATTAGATTAGATTTTATTTAAATTTTAAGGAAACATTGAAGTTTGCACTATATTTCCAATTCTTCTTCAAAAATTAACAAAATGACTTGATCCTCACTTTGTTTAAAAAAAGTCACAATAGACACTTTTTAAGGAAAAGTTCACTTAAGTCATTTTAATCCATCTGATTTTAGATTTTATTATACAAAATATAAGGAAATTTAATTAATCTATGTATTGAATTTTATAGTAATCTATGGTATGAAATTGCTTTCCAATATTTCCAATATTTGTTACTCAAAATTCATCTATTACATTGAAAATGTATCTCTGTTTTTGGTTAAAAATGTTAAAAATGGAAGTTTAATAATCTGTTTTTATTCAGAATTCAACTATTTTGTTAAATATTCGTCTTTTTTGGTTAAAATATTAACTGTTACATTGTTAATCGAGAATTCATTTTTCTTGCCTGAAAACTAACTTTTTTTTGAAAATTCAACTGTCTTCTAAAAAAATTCTTCTGTATGTCTTGAAGATTCAACTATTTGGTTGAAAATGCAACTGTTCTTGGTTTTAATTTAATATTTATTGTTCGAAATTTCGACCATTTTATTGAAACTGCAACTATTTGGTTGTAAATGCAACTGTTCGGTTGGAAATTAATTTTGTTGTTGTTGATAATTCATCTTTCTTGATTGAAAATTGACTTTTTATTTTAACTTCATCTTTTCGGGATTAAAGGTAAAGTTTTTTCAAAAGCTTACGACTTTTTAGCATAAAAAACTCCACTGTTTTGATGAAAATTCAACTCTTTAGTATTAGTAAGTATTCGACTTTTTGGCTTAAAAACTCAACTCGTTTGATGAAAATGTATCTATTTTGGTATAAAATTATTCTTTTCTGGTTGAAAGTTCAACTCTTTTGTCAAAATTTAACATTCTTGGTCGAAAATTAACTTTTTTGTTGAAAATTCACCCTTTTCTGGTAAACAATTCATCTTTTTTTGTTAAAAATGCAACTATTTAGTTGAAAATGCAGCTTTCTTGGTTGAAAATTAATATTTTTGGGGAAACTTCATCTTTTCAGGATTAAAAGTCAAAGGTGATCAAAATATTCGACTTTTTGGCATAAAAACTCAACTCTTTTGATTAAAATTTATCTCTCT
This sequence comes from Andricus curvator, assembly GCA_932195095.1. Taxonomy (NCBI): domain Eukaryota; kingdom Metazoa; phylum Arthropoda; class Insecta; order Hymenoptera; family Cynipidae; genus Andricus; species Andricus curvator. Next base: position 10,665 of record CAKNYM010013276.1, on the reverse strand, counting down.
TGGTAGAAAATTAATCTTTTTTGGTTGAAAATTCAACTTTTTAGTTGAAAATTTAACTTTCTTGGTTGAAAATTGAATTATTTTGTTGAAAATTCGGTTTTCTTTGTTAAAAATCAATTTTTCTAACTAAAAATTTAACTATTCCATTTTTTATTAAAAAAGTTTTGTTTTTCTAGCAGAAACTTCAGCTGTTTGGTTGAAAATTCATTTTTTTCGGTAGGAAATTAATATTGTTGGTGGATAATTTATCTTTTGGGTCGAAATTTCAACTCTATAATTGAAAATTTAACTTTCTTGGTTGCAAATTAAATTATTTTGTTGAAAATTCCTTTTTTTTTTTTAATTCTTTTTTCTAACTAAAAGTTAACTATTCCATTTTTGATTAAAAAATTTTTTTTTTTCTAGACGAAACTTCAACTATTTGGTTGAAAATTCGTGTTTTTCGGTAGAAAATTAATCTTCTTGGTGGAAGATTTATCTTTTTGGTTGAAAATTTCAACTATTTGGTCAAAATTCGTCTTTTTGGCAGAAAATTCATTTTTTTGGATTAAAAGTCAAAGGTGATTGAAACTATTGGGTTGAAAATTCATCTTTTTAGATCAAAATGATCTATTTTGTCGCAATTGCAATATTTATACTTGAATTTATCTTACCTTTAAAGCATTTCATACGGAATTCAATGGTACCGACATTAATTTTATTTAAAAGAATTTATTTCCCTATTATTCCTCTATTTTCGTGAAAAATCAATCTATTTTCCCTGTTTTGAGAGCATATAGGGCTATGAAGTCTGCAATATTAAAAATTTAATTATTTGAATTAAGAATTTTCTGGATTTCTAGTTCCTATTGTAAAGCATCGAAATATAAATACGGTAGTTTAGTCTTAAATGTTTATTTAGTTTGTTTATAAAATGAATTACAATTTGTCTGATTATTACTTGTAAAATTTATTCTAGCAATTGTGACCACTGGACATCCTGAAAAATAATTCCTTTTCTATTTTCTAGGTGCAAGCTACGAGAGGAACTAATGACACTCCTACTAAGTCATTAATGCCTAGAAATTCAAGTTATTGTGACAGCATGAAGAGCTTGAATAGCTTGAATGTGATTACTTATGATCCAAAAGGAGCAGGAAGCTTTTCGTTCAAAATGAACATCAATTCCCAATCCAAAAGTTTTGATAACAACTCGGTATCTTCGTTTCAAAGTAAACTGGACAATCATTCCAAGTTACAAGATTCTGCAATCAGTTCGAGGACAGAATTTGTGAGTAACTGGCTTCTAAATTCCTGCGCTTCTCCAGCAAGTTCTCAAGGAACTGAAAGTCCGACAAGCTGTAAAGAATTTGAAAAACCGAGAGACTCGCCTTTGATAAAAAGAATGAAATTTTCGGATTCTAAAAAGGCAATCATACGATCGATTGAATATACCAAAGTCTCTCTTTCACCTTTCAAAAGAGCAAATATCAACAATAAGGTAATTATACAATATATATGTACATGGTGTCTACCCTACCTAAAAAACCTGGAAAATCTGGAATTGTCAGGGAATTTTTATATAGGGGAAACCTCTCTACAGTGGATAATGCAGCATACAGTGAATAATCATTAATTAAAAATACTAATATATGTGAAAATTAATTAAATTAATTTAATCAATAGTTAAGACGCTATACGTGTTCAGAAAATAAATTATTTATTTTTCTTTTATTTGAACTCTTAATTAATGATTGTCCACTGTAGGTTGCATTATCCACTGTAGGGAGGTTTCTCCTACCTGAAAAACTTGGAAATGTCAGGGAATTTATTTTGAAGTCTGGGAATTTTTTTCAAGACGTGCTTAATTTTTGTAATTGGAATATAGAATTGAATAACGAGTATTCTTCATTTGTAAAAGTAGCTTTATATTACTGTATTCAAAGTTTTTTTGAAAATTTTTTTTAAATGCATTTTTTAACTGAAAATTTAACTATTCTACTTTTGGTTAAAAATACAAGTATCTGGTTGAAAATTCTTTCTTTCTGGTAGAAAATTAATCTTCTTTGTTGAAAGTTCATGTTTTGTATAAAAATTCAACAGTTTGTTTGCAGTTCATTTTCCCTGACCATTGCAATTCAAATACCAGCATTTTAATATTGTTATATTTTTAACATAGAATCTTTTATAAACGGAGGAAAACAATATTTCAGATAAAAATAAAAAATTTTCAAAATTTATTTAAATAAAAAAATGACTTTTTCACAAAATATTTGATTTTTCAACAAAATAATTAAATTTTTAACAAAATACTTGAATTTTCAACAAAATAATTAAATTTTTAACAAAATAATTGAATTTTCAACGTAAAAAGATGAATTCTCAACAAAAAACGGTAATGGTTGATATTTCAACTAAAAAGGATGAAATTTCATTTATAAACAAAATAATTTTAAAACCAAAAAGATGAATTTTCAACAAATAAAGATTTTTCAGTCATGAAAGAAAAAAAAGTTCACCTAAATTGTTGAACCTTCAAGCCAAAAGAATAATTTTCTGTACAAAAATAGAATTTTCAACCAGAAAATATGAACTTTCAGCAAAAAAATTAATTTTCAAGAAAATAGTTAAATTTTCAACCAAAGAGATGAATTTTCAACAAAAAATATGAATCTTCAACAAAAAAATGAATTCTTAACAAAGTGGTTCAACCGAAATTTTCAAAGAAAATAGTTGAATCCTCAAGCAATGAAGTTTAATTTTCAACCAAAGAGTTGCATTTTTATCCAAGCAAGATGAAATTTCTACTAAAACAGATGAATTTTTAAATCAAAAAGACAAATTTTCAAAAAAAATGGTTAAATCTTTATCCAAAAAAGATTTCAGTTTGACTTTATAGCATCAAAGTATGTTTTTTAAATAAGAAGCAAATTTTCTACGAAGATGCATGAATTTTCAACCCTAAAGGACGAATTTTTCACGAAACTGTTGAATTTTCAACCAAAAAGGATGACTTTTTAACAAAATTGTTGATTTTTTAAATAAATAGTTGCATCTGTATCCAAAAAAATGGAATTTCTACTAAAACAGATGAATTTTGAAATCAAAAAGATACATTTTCAAAAAAATATTTAAATCTTCATCCAAAAAAGATTTCAGTTTGACTTTTTAACATCAAAGTATGATTTTTAAATAAAAAGTAAATTTTCTACGAAGATGCTTGAATTTTCAAGCCAAAAGGACGAATTTTTCACGAAACTGTTGAATTTTCAACCAAAAAGGATGACTTTTTAACAAAATTATGGATTTTTCAAACAAATAGTTGCATCTGTATCCAAAAAAGATGGAATTTCTACTAAAACAGATGAATTTTTAATTCAAAAAGACAAATTAAAAAAAAATAGTTAAATGTTCATCCAAAAAAGATTTCAGTTTGACTTTTTAACATCGAAGTATGTTTTTTAAATAAGAAGTAAATTTTCTACGAAGATGCTTGAATTTTCAATCCAAAAGGACAAATTTTTCACGAAACTGTTGAATTTTCAACCAAAAAGGAGAACTTTTTAACAAAATTGTGGATTTTTCAAACAAATAGTTGCATCTATATCCAAAAAAGATGGAATTTCTACTAAAACAGATGAATTTTTAATTCAAAAAGACAAATTTTCAAAAAAATAGTTAAATTTTTATCCAAAAAAGATTTTAGTGACTTTTCAACACTAAAATAATTATGAATTTTAATCAAAAAGTAAATTTTTTACGAAAATAGTTGAATTTTCAATCTAAAAAGATGACTTTTTAAAGAAAATTGTTCAATTTTCAAACAAATAATAAAATGTATATCTGAATTACTAAGAAGAATATTATATCAGGGTTACCACAAAACTTTATTTTAAAAATTCTCTAATTTTTCCCTGACCAATTTTTCCTTTTCCCTGACCATTAATATTCAAAGACGAGAATCTTAATCTTGTAAAATTTTTAACATTGAATCTTTTATAAACAGAACAAAACAATTTCAAATTAAAATGGAAATATTTTTAATATATTCTGCTTGACAGTTATTTAAAGTTATAGAAATTCCCAGACTTTTGCAATATTTTTTTCTAAAACCCTGACTTTTCTCTGACCAATAAAATTCCTTTACTTTTTTAATATTGTTGTTGGCTAGGTTTGTTTTTCACTCACCATGTTTCTTTGGCGCGTAAAATTAAATTCATATTAAATTTCTGTTCAATTACTGCGAGTTCTTTGTGTCATTTGCAAATTTTCAAAAATTACGTTAATAATAATAATAATAATAATAATAACGTATATGAATTAAGGACCTCTCCCCCCTACCGTAACATATTGTAACAAAATCTCTCGATTTACGTAATTTAAGTTAGATGAATCATTGTTTTGTTTTTAAGATTTTTTAGGAAGTCCAGTAATTTTGTAATTTTTTTTTATTTTACAGAATATGCAGACTCCAAAGTAATAATTTGATAAAGAAAGAATGAGAGGAGTAATGTAGAGAATGATGTACCAAACCTAATTTGATTCCTCGGTTGTTTTAAGTTTGTGAGATTTAATTTGTTTATTTTAAATATTGTTATTTCTATTTTTGTTACTAATTACGCAGTCTAAACCAAATAAAGATATTTTTGTAATAAAATTGCTTCACTGCTTTCTATTATTTGTTTTGAGTACTACTTTTAAAGTTGATTATATTTTTATATGCACCAAAAATTTTTGAAAATTGTAACTTATACGAAGTCAGCGCTCGTCCCTTATTCTCCAATTAAAATCGAGGTTATATCCCGAATATTATAGAACTTGAGTTTTGTTGTAATGTTGTCGACTAGCGTAGTGAAATGGAGTTTCTTGACGGAATGACGGTTTTTGATCTACTAGTCTAAACCAAAATAGTTATTGTCTTTGGCTGTGAAAAAAATTTCTCTCTAGCTCCGCTGGGATTCGAACCCAGGTCTACTGATTGCACAGATTCCAGAGATTGCACCAAACCGGCAATCTGTAGACCTGGGGTCGAATCCCAACGGAGCTAGAGTGAAATTTTTGCATAGCTTAAGACTATAATCATTTTGATTTAGACTGGTTGTAAATATAAAGGTTAATGTTAACTTTTAATTGAAATATTTTAGTTTCGGTGAAAATTCAGATTTTACCATTTAAAAAACTTTAAGAGATATTTCTATTAAATTGTTACATTATTTTACATGCAACAAAGGTTGGAAACTCATGTCACACGGAATTGTAATAATATTTTAATATTTTAGATTTCTATAGGTATAAAACTTTATAAAATTCTTTTTGATAGTTTCTTTTACCTGAGAATCTAAGAATATTTTTAGTCTTATCAAAATATATTCATTTAATACACAGGATGGCCGCTGGACCGGGAAACCGGGAAAAGACCAGTAATTTTTTGAGATTGGGAAAACCGGAAAATAGAAGTGAATTTATTTTTTGACTGGGAATTTTACAAATTTGTAGTAGAAAAATCTATACAATCAGTTAAAAAATCGCAAATTTCATAACAAACTTCAAAATGAAATTTAAAATAAGTTTGATTTCAACTTTGTTTTTAATGTTAAGTTCAATTGTTAACTTTTTAAATATGAAATCATTCAGTTTACAATGCGCTATTCTAAAATCTTTTACTTTAAAAATTTTCCATTTTGGGTCATAATTTTCGAGCGTACATTTTCAATTTTAAGAATTTAAAATTTTAATTAAATTTTTTTTTTAATCTTACAAATTCCCTACTGAGAGTCCATCAGATGAATATTAATTTTCCAAAACGTTATTTGCTAATGGCGACCCGTTTACAAAAAATCTGTTCTTTTTTTTCAAAAAATTTTGTTTATGCAAAATTCATGTAAAATTATGTAAACATAAAATTTTTAACAATTGCTTAAAATACAAAATTCGCTTTTTTCTTGATCTTTAAACTCTTGAAAATGGAAGAAAACAATTATTGAAAATTGAAATTTTCATTGAATTTTGAACAGTTTAAAATTCTTTTTTCAATTTTCAACTGATGAAAACTCAATTTTCTTCCACTTTTTACTGTTGAAAATCTTAGAAAAAAACCGAATTTTGTAATAAAATGAGTGTAAAAAATATTATGTGTTCATAATTTTACATGATAATTTAATAAACATTCCAATCCACAAACCAAATTTGTTGAAAAACTTGATTTTTTTCGTAAACGTGTTGCTATTGGCAAATAATGTTATGGCAAATTGATAGTCATCAAATTGACTTTCAGACTAACATTTTTTGATGAAAAACGATTTAAGTTGAGCAACTGTAAATATAAATTAATTAATGATTTTTAAAATTGAACTGCATTTCGATTATTAAAAATTGAACAATAATTTAATTTACAAGACAATTCTGAACTTGCTTAAAATTAAGAAATGTACAGATTTTAACTTTGAAAATTGAACTGGTCAATTAGTGAACCTTGGTAGTTAAACAAATTTAAACATGCGATTGAAACCTTATAAAATATTTTCAATTTTAAAATAATTTCAAATTTATAGCTTCATATATAAATGCTTTTACTTAATTTCAAATCCTATTAAAATATTGTTTCAGTTTAAAATATTCCATTTTTAACTTATTCAATTAAACCTTTTTTAATTAAAAAGAAGAACCATTTTTTAATATTTAAAAATGTTTTACTGTTCATTTAAAATTATTAACTTAAATATTAAAAGTTTATACAATTTGAAACTGAATTGTTTGAAATAGCCTTGAATCGTTAAAATTTCAGAGTTTAATTTAAACTTTGAACGTTACAATTTTAATTGTTATATTATTAATTTGTAAGCGAAGATGTTGAATTTCGATGTATAAATAATAATTGAACAATTATTAATTCAAAATAACTTATAATGATAATAATTTAACTTCCAATATCAAAAATGTTCATTCAAACAAAATTTTAATCCTTTAATTTTTAATGTTTCTAACTTAAAATAGCTTAAAGTGATATAATTTTGAACACTTACAAATTTATTGATTCATTCTTCAAATTATATAATTGAAAATTATAGCGTGTATTTATATTTTATAGAAAGTAAGCTTTAAACTGTTCGATTTAGAAATGTTTAAAATTTGAAATTTCGCAGCTTCCATTTTATACGTGTAAAATATTGAGCATATGAATTACAAAGTGAATTGAAACTTTTAAGCTTCAATTTTAAAATTTAAAATAGTTCCACTTTAAGTGTATTAATTAGAAATTCAGTTTTGATTAGTTCAAATGTAAACATTTTTAGCTATAAGAGTTCGAATTTTTTAATTTCAATTACCCTACAAAATGTGTGCAAACCGGGATATATGGGTATAGTTAAACTGAACCTTGAAATATAAATGTTATATTAAATTTAAATTCTATCAAAACAAACTAATAATTATGTTTATTTACCGACCGTAATAGATATTTCAAATTTGGCGCGCTCCCCTTGTTTCAGAAAGTCAGGTCTGGCAATAGTAGATAAAACAGTTAATTGTAACCTTTCTTCATTAATTTTCAACTAATTTCAGTATTTTCACGAACTAACTAAATTAAAAACGATTTAATACCAAAGCAAAGTATCTTTCAGAGAAATGTTGTATTTAAATTCCAATTGAAAGCGAATCTACTTGAAACAGTTTTATGTTGGTACTCATGAGCCCTTCATTCTTTTAATTCTCTTTAAATTTTTCCAACGTTCTAAGGGACAGGATCGATAAGTTATTCCTTTTTGTTTTGAAACGCATTTTTTTGAATGAAATCCACAGAAAGCTTAGCCGGTGAAGTGATTTAATAATTGAAAATGGATCCCAGTACAACTCTATTTGCTTCGGTGCCAAATTTAAAAGATCTGTGTTATTTCCGCTGTACAGTTTCAAATTTACATATGACACATGAATTCATCAAGGATATTCATCACTGTCAAATTTTTTGCTGCAGGTATTTTAGATTTTTCCAGTAGTTTAAAAATCATCTTTCAAGAATAAATAGTTTAAATTACCGCTATTTTAGTTTTCACGAAAAATGATTCGAAATATTTCCCTATAATGTTTGAAAATAAACAAAATCTACGATTGAGTAAAAATTCATATATTTATGTGATTTTAGAAACATCATTAGAACTTTTTCGAGAACATTAGCTTCTCCAGTTCCTAAAAGTGAACATTGTTTTTATGTGGTCCTTTCGAAGAAATATGCTGAAACTAATCAGCTCCAAGAATTTTTCAAGCGGAAAGCTATTCACGTAAGTTGCATAACCTCAAATATATATCTTTAAACAAAAAACATTATTATAACCATTTACTGTCCTAGTTAGTAAAATTATTAAATAATAAATGCATTATATATAATACATTAAATAAATAACATTACAAATATGAACAATTGAAAAATCCATTATTAAACAAATTTTTAAATAATTAAGTCAACCATATTTTTGAAACAATTACTAATAATAATTGACAATTACTAATAATAATGGACAAGTTTTCGCAGTATGAAGTTGTTTTTGTTCGCAGCTAATACATTCTCTTTACTCATTAGTATTAAGTCACTTTATAAACATTTTTGAGGAAAATGCATTTGTTTATTTACAATATGCGATTGAACATTTCTATATCGTTTGATTAACAAATTATTCTTTCGTAAACTATTTACGAAAAATTAATGGAAATTGTAGGGGATGATGAAAAATGAATGCAATTAGCAATAAAATTCTCAACATCGTGCTATTTGTTATTCTTGCTAATTTATATCATTTTTTAATTTATATTATAGAGAGGTTTTAATCAAACGTAATAAAAATGGTAATTTATTGACTTGATTATTTATTTATTAATTATGACCAGTATTAATAAATTGTATAACAGTCTCGTAGCAATAAATAGCCTTTTTCTATACGATTAAAAGGCAGATTGTGACATTTTGTAAGAAAAATTGTTATTAAAAATTACGCAAATTGTTATTTAGTGTCTCATATCCAGTTTTTAATTCAATGTGAGTTTATTGTCGGATAATTTCAGTGAAAAAAGTCTCTTTGGATGTTGAAATTATATATCTCAGTTTTTGTTTTAAAAAATGTCTATAACAATCTTATAAAATATTTTTATCCATTTCTTTGGTTAATCATCGCAAGAAATATAATTCCAATAATAATTGAAGAAAAAATATTTCTTTTCTACGAGGGAACGGCCATTTGGGAAATTTTTTAAAATACATTGTTATTAACAATATATATTATTTATGTTTTATGAAGTTCGAAGTATATAAATGCCTTTGAAAACAATTGTGAATCACTTTTGGTCAGAAAAATCAAGTAATGAGAAAAATTCATTTATTGCGAACTAGTTTATCAAAATGTTTATAAAAATAGTAAATGTTAAATTATGCTAATTTTTTGTTATAAATTATGACTCTTATGAAAAATATTGACAACTAGCGTGAAAAAAATTTTTCTATGAGAAAAAACATTAGTACGGATTTGTTTATAAAAATTGTTTATAATGATTAAGTTAAATATGATTAGAATTACATTTCTGTTCTATAAGTGCAGATGCTAGAATTCCAGGTGATAGTGAGTTTCTTTCTGATTTTTTTCTTGAGATAAAAATTCGCAAAGCTGAAATGGCCAATTTTGCCAATTTAATGCTGGGCCTTTATAAAAAAATCTGCCAGCTTCGCGGGCACATTCTCATGGCGCGCTTCGCGCGCGGCTCGCTTCGCTCGCAAGTTTGAGCGCGCCTAGGGCGCGCGACTGTTGGATCTCGCGCTTCGCGCTCAATCATATATTTATCTCGCGCTTCGCGCTCGATTATGTACTCACCTCGCGCTACGCGCACGGGCGTATTTGCATCGCGCTTTACGCTAGGCTCCTCTAGATTTTTGAACTTCGTGTTCGACTTCGATGAAAAGAAAAAGTTTGTTTGCAAATATTATAAAATTATCAAAACCTCTACATATTAAGTGATTGTTAAATTTATTTTTATTTTAGACTGAAAAGGAACTTTATTTACTCAAGGTTCTAGCGACCTTAAGGAACACATTCTCATCCAGACACTCGCGCTTCGCGCTCGATATTTGATTTGAAAATCATTTGAACCGTATGATAGAAACAAAAAAGTTTGAGCGCACTTACGGCGTGCGATTTGGTAAATACACTGAGCGCGCACTTTGTGCTTCGTCTTATATGCTCTTCATATACAAATTACTAAATTTGTATTTGATTTCAAATGAAAAGTAATGATATAATTCAGGCGACAAATTTTATTAGTTAAAATTTTATTTTAGCTTGTGCCGTTTATCAAAAAAGTTAATTTTTTCATTTTGAATATATTCTTACCACAAAAATTGATTACGGGTGTGTAAGTCTTTTTTGAATGCACAATTTTTGTTCATTTATATGTTTTCGTACCTTGCATTGTTTTCTCAAAAATTTGATTTTTTTTACTGTCAATGTTATTTTCACGAATAAAACAAAAACCACGCATCCTATCGAAACATGAGTCACAATAAATTTGTACCTCTTCCTTGGATGAACAAATTTTGTTTCGGTCATTTTTTCGTATCTGGTAATATTCGTCTGAAAATTTGATTTTTCTATTTTCAATGCTGTTTTTTACGAATAAAACAAAAACTACGCGTCATATCAAAAAGTGAAT
>CAKNYM010013274.1:0-32061 GCA_932195095.1 Andricus curvator | reverse complement strand
GGTCTCGGGTAGATGAGGCAATGAACTTTCGAGTTCGAACTGCTAATATATAATAATAATAATATGTGTATTTTCGTTAAATGTTGGCGGAGGGCATTTAAATGTATTGTGGGTAATTTGTACTTCAAACCATCTTTGGATGTTAAGCGGTTCGAGCAGACTTTTGAGGAGGCCCTTTCCGAGGCTTTATCGGGATGTCCAGATTTATCAATGTTTTAAGGAGGCGATTTTAATGCACGTGTCGGCAACCTAAATGACCTGGAAGGGTTACTCCTCCCCGAAAATTCTGCAGCATTGTATGAGCGACGATCATTGGACTCTGAGGTCAACCCAAGGAGATAGGGAGGTTCTTGTTAAAATTCTTGAGCACAGTAAATTGATGATCTTAAATGGGAGATTTCCTAAAGATTTTCCAGGGCATTATTCTTTCCTTGGATTTCAGGGTATGAGTGTTAACGATCTTGTTGCGTGTAACATTGGCTCTATAGACTTGATTTATAATTTTGAAGTACTTCAATTACCTACGGCATCCGACCATCTCCCGGTTCGCGTTGATATTTCGTACTTCATACAGATGGACACAAGTGTAAATAGAGACTCATTTTTATATAATAAAATAATTTGGAATGCAAACCGTAAATTTGACTATATGCACGAAATGTCTATTTTTAAGATCTCTGTGTACTCCAATGGCGAAATAAATGCCCTATATAATAATTTAATTGCCACAATCTCAACTGTCGCCGATAAGTTAGATTTATGTGCAAAGCCTAATTGGCGTACTCCAGTGAAAAAACCTTGGGATGATAAGGAATGTAGAGTCAAGCGCCGTAAGCTTACACAATCCTTAAATGTCTTTAAAAGGTCGGGTTTTGCCGATTCGGAGGGGGTAAAATACCTGGAAATCAAAAGATCTTTTCTCGAGTTACGTAGGTCCGAAAAGAGGTAATACGAATCCTCGCTGCTGAATTCACTAGCGGCTTGTAATAATCCTAAGGATTTTTGGACAGCGGTCAATAGATTTAGACTGCGATCTCCTTTGCATACAGTGGATTGTAAACGAACACCCTTTATTGGGCTGTAATATTTTGATTGATGAAATTAAAGCCTCTTTATTGAAATGCAAATGTAATAAAGCGCCGGGCGAGGATGGGATTCCCAATGAATTTTTTAAAAACCTTCCGGAAAATTGGGTACAGTACTTAGGGCGCACCTCTTCGACGAGATCTGGGCTGAGGAAAGAGTCCCATCTAGCTGGGCTAAAATTCATGCATTTATGTTGCATAAAAAGGGCGATAAATCTTATCCTTATAATTACCGGGGAATTGCCCTTGTAAATAGTATTGCTAAGATCTTCTCTGAGATTCTGTTGACAAGGCTGACTGCGTGGGTTATCGAGGTAAACATTCTTCCAGAAAATCAAGCCGTTTCAGGCACGGAAGAAGTTGTATAGACCACATTTTCACCCTAAATTCTTTAATTCAGATTAATTTGTCTACCCCGAAACGACGAATCTTTGCTTTTTAAATAGATTTCAAAATGGCTTTTGATTCAGTAAACCACTGTCAACTATGGCGTAAACTTCTAAGGATATGCATTTCCACTAAACTTATACGAATTATAAAAAATCTTTCTGATAACGCTAACATGTCCATTCGTACTTGCGAGGGTTTGACTTCGTTCGTTAAGGTAACTTGTGGGGTGCTTCAAGGAGAGATCCTTAGTCCTCTCCTTTTTGCGCTTTTCATATGTGATCTGGAAGAGTACTTCAGAAATCACGGTATGCATGGAATTTCAATAGATCACTTACGTGACGTTATCCTGCTTGCTTATGCTGATGATATAGCCGTATTCGTTTACTCTCTGGCTGACTTACAAGCAAAAATTAACCTTATCGCTCAATACTGTATGAACAATTTTTTAACGGTCAATGAAGCAAAATCAAAAGTTATGGTATACTACAAAGGTCGGCCATGTGAATAAAAATTCTTCTACGCACAGACTCAGCTGGAAGTAGTGAGCGAATTCGTCTACCTCGGTGTGAACACATCAGATTCCGGTCTTTTTTATAAAGAGTTCATAAAAAGAACGTCTGCTGCGAATATTGCTATGGGTTTTGTTTCAAGAATTTTATTCGCATCTAAATCTAATTCCTGGCAAACTAAGACTACCCTTTTTCGTAGCCTCACGCTTAGTGTTCTTTTTTACGCAATAGAAGTCTGGAGATTAAGGTACTTTGATTCAGTCGAGAAATTACAGTCCTCTTTCTTTAAGAAAATACTAGGCTTACCATCATACACGCCGAATTTTGCCCTTCGCTTGGAGACAGGTAGATTACAGTTAGCTTTCGATATCTTTAAGTCAGCGATAAGATGGTTGTCGAGGTTACTGGGTATGCCTGATGATAGGTATCCTAAAAGATGTTTTCTTAAATTGAAGGCAATGTCATTAAAGCCTGATGGCAATCCGAAGTATAACTGGGTTCTCCAGCTCAAAAATATGTTCACTCTAAGTAATTCGGAGCAAATGTAGCTTGACTTGGACTTTGTGTTTCTCGATGAAAACATGGATGTTTTTCTAAATAACTTTTCTGACTATCTCTGGCGTTCCGACTATGAACGATCCCTCCATTCAAGTAGTCTCCAAGTCTTCCCACATCGTAAACTCTATCTGGACTTTCAATCATACCTGCATCTTAGATCACCTTTTTATATCATTTCTATTATTGCTCAACTCAGACTTCTAGGCTCTATCAGGGGTTATATACGTTTTGGAGAATATAAATTTACTTATGACCCTGCTAGACTCTGCCCCATATGTAACCTTTCTGTAACAGAGGATCCTTATCACTTGCTAGCTGTTTGTCCCGCCTACTCAGACTCAAGAATATCAATCTCAGGTCAGCCAGCAAGCACGACAGTCAATAGTCAGTATTGGTTGAGTCTTTTAAACTCTAATGATTTTTTTGATACTCTCAAACAAATTTCTACTTTTTACCATTTTTGTAATATACTTCATTCTATTCTGCTGTTCAATCTGGCCGCATATGATTACTTTTTGTTTATATTTGTATCTTATATTGTTACTCATTTGTATCGATCTTAGGTCGAAAAACAAATTATTAAATAATAATAATAATATTCTCAATCTAGGTAGAAAAACATTTTTGCCGCAAGAAGCACAAAAACAATGTTTCCCGAATATAAGAGTATAAGTATAAGTATATAAGTACAAGTATCCTGAGTATGAGAATGAAAACATTTTAAAGAGTCCTTACGTATAAGATATGAAAAGAATTTTCGTGATGTAAATATTCTTGATTTAACGTCTGGGAATAACAATTTAGAATTTTTAAGGAAAAACCTTATTTAATCGACTTATTCCAGACCATTTATTAAAATTACTGTACACAAAAATGACGTTTCGGAATCAGACCGATTCCCTCATCAGATTATCTGTTATAAAAATTGAATAATTAGATCTATTTTGGAGAGAAGTCTACGAAGTCCAACATCCACTTGAAGAAGGCTCAAAGAACATAAATAGCTTCAAGGAGCTGTGCAATGCCCTCATAACAGCTGAGGAGGAATGCCCACCTATCACTACCGAGGAGGTGAAAAACGCATTAAGAGACATGAAGAACTATTCCGCTCCGGGACCAGATGGTATCAAGACCTTCTGGTGGAAGAAGTTTCCGTCAACCCACCAGCATCTGGCCCGAATTTTCACCTCATATCTAAAGTCGGAAGAGCCTATTCCGGGGTGGTTGGTGGAAGGGCGCACAGTGCTCCTGCCGAAGACGGGCAAATTAGCTGACCCTAAGAATTACAGACATTAACTTGTCTGAACACACTGTATAAGATCTTCACAGCTATCCTAAATGATAGGATTTTTCGGACAATTGGACCTGTCTGGCGAGAGATGTATGAACAACGTGGCTCAAAGAAAGGCCTTAGCAGGATGTCGGGAGAACTTGCTCCTCGATAGATGTTTCTGTGAAGACGCAGCATCCTATTAGCGATTTCTATCGATGGCCTGGATTGATTACCGGAAAGCTTTCGATTCAACCTCCCATAGACTTATCATCTGTCTGTTAGAAAGCCTAAAGGTTCATCCACACATCCTGAGGTGTATAGAGAGATTAATGCCGCTTTGGAAAACCAGATTTACTATCTCGTCAGGAAAACATCGTGTGATCACTAACAGTATCACCTTTCAGAGAGGTGTGTTTCAGGGCGACACCATGAGCCCTCTCCTCTTTTGCCTCACATTATTGCCACTATCTCTCGCACTTCGCCATTCCGAAGGGTACCTCTGCGGCAAACCTGGAAACCGAAAGCATAAGGTCACTCATGTATTTTACATGGATGATCTTAAGATCTATGCTAGAAATCAAGAGAAACTACATCTAGCTCTAAAAATTGTCAAAGAGTACACTCAAGAGATTAGAATGGAGTTCGGGTTAGAGAAATGCGCCAAGGTTAATTTGAAGAAAGGAAAACTTAATGGCATCCCCGAAGAATTTAAATATAATATTAATATTTGCAGGTTTAATGTTTTTGGGGTCGCTGAATCCAAATCTGATATTGTATTTTCAAAATTCAAAATAGCGGATCTAATATGACGGACATGAAATAGTAAACATGTTTTGATCTGGATAAAACTAGTTGTGATTAGGTTTTTTGGGTCCGACCATTTTTAATAATTATTGTCCGCCATATTGGATCCGCAATTTTGAATTTTGAAAATCCAACATCATATTTGAAATTAGCGAACCAAAAAACGTAAGCATAACCAATTTTATCAAGGTCCAAACATTTTTAATAATTTATGTCTGCCATATTGGATCCGCTATTCTGAATTTTGAAAATCCAGCATCAGTTTTGAATTCAGCAACCCCAAAAACTCTTATACATATACTCAAGTGAAATTAAATCGGAGCATGTTAAATAATTTTCTTTTGGAATGCACACACATGTGTCATGATGCAAAAATGGCACGACTTTTTTTGCCCATATATGTATCACTGACAGTGAAGGGGTTAACTTTCGAGATGAGCCAATTAGCTACTGCCGCCGGCTACATTTTTTCTTATATTAGGCTCCATTTTTTATTTTGAATTTTTATTTCATACTTTAAAATAAAAAGATTTCGCACAATGTAATATTTTGTTAACCTTCCTTCTGAAAGTCCAAAATAACATTCAAACTTATGATAATCAAAACTTTGAACGCCATTTTTGGTCATTTGAAAGCGGTTAGAAGAAAATTACGAAATATTTCTATTTTTATCCATAGAATTAAAATCTACAAAAAATAGGAGTTTAAATAAGAAAAAAACGACTGGGCCCTGGGCTTCAATGTGAAATTGGGGCACCATTTAATAGATATTCCAAGAACCTACAAATTTCATTGAAAAAATTCTAAAGTCTATTCTAAAATTATAGTATAATGCAGACCTCACACTCTTTCCCCAATTCCCTTTTTAACCCCTTTCTTACTGACTCCTATTATGCCTCTGTTTAAAAAATGTGTATAAATCTTGTATGGAGAGTGAGGAATACGATTTTAATTCAAATTGATACATACGATCATAAAAATGATGTATTTAAATCAAAATCATATGGCGATGGTAGCGCTACCAACATCTGTCCTCCAATTATACTCAAGCCTCCCTCATGTGTCCTAGAAATTATGAAAGTTGCGACGAACCAAAACCACGTATTACGTCCAAGAAGAACACTAAACTGATGAGCCGAATCGCAGCAGTCTTTGAAGTGTCAAATTATCCTGATATTCACGGGTTAAAATTTTGACTTGAAAAGAAACTTGATCGCAGCTTTGCTCTCTTTCTCTGAGAAACCGACATCGAGCCATCTGGAGATTAATCCTAAGCAGGATGACCCTCTTTATGAATCACATGTCCAACGAATCAGCCCAGTATGTCTAGTCTTTACAAATTTGTGCGAAATCTCTGGCATTTTTCTATCTTCACCCACGAAAGTGCGAACTCAATTTTAGTTCATAAGAAAGTTAAATTATTCAAGGATAGTTGCCTCTGTAAGTGAAATTATTGAAGTTTAGTTGACCCTTAATGTCAAACTTAGAAAGCTAGAAATTTTGTGATGGCAATGAAAGCCGAAATATTGTTATGAAATGAAGTCACATGAGGTGACGAAGTTACCTGATTTTTTGTCTTTTTCCACTCAAAAATTAAATCCCGAATATTTTGTTTTTTCTTGAAATTGTCGCAACTCAAATGCAATGATGTAACCATTATTTTTTTAATCTTACTGCCGAGCTCCCATATGCTTTTGCACAATTGATTAGTTGCCCGACCCTAATGTAAAAATATTGCGAATTGTTATTTTTAAGAATTGCATGAAGCATAAAACTGTAATTTTTTTCTTTTGAGCAAATTTCGAATTGTTATTCAAAAGTTAGAAATTAAATTTGTTTTGGAGCAAAATTTTACACCAAAATTAGCCTACATCTATGTGGAATCATCCAGATTTTTTAAATTGCTACTTTAATTGATCGAGCTATTATTTATAATGAAAAGGAACCTTTTTTCTTCGCTAACCATGCCTTCTACCGCTTTTATATGTTATTGAGCTAGCTGGACTTAAAGATAAATTCGAACCGGTACATCGTTACCTCACTCATGTCGTTTTGTTGACATAAGTCCCATTGATACCTCACTCGGTTTATCCATAGTTTGTTATTTCTGACCTAAGAAAGTCTGGCGCCAAGCATAATTTATTTGGCTGGAATAAATCTGAGGTTGTGCTGTCGAAGGAATGATATTTCTCCTCTGACAAAAGGGAATAATAGTACCATATTTACCTGAAAAACCCCATTTTCTTCGAGACTAACTGATAGTCGAGTGTAACTTTCCAGTAGCGTATTTTCCGGAATAATGCTCAGCGAGGACGTCAGTTCCACCGATTCTGATACGTGTATCAGCGCTGGCGTAGATTGTGATTCTTCTTGATGGGGCATGGCTGAAAAATATATTCTTATATTACTCAACTGTGTCACGGACCGACAATACATCTTCTGGCATAAAACTATTTTATATACCTAAATTGAAAAAGAATTAGTTTTTTCAAATAATGTGATTGATTTTGTTCTTTTTGGCTGTTGTTCTGCAAATGTAAAGGGGTTCTAAATGAAAAAGCTCTTCTTTGAAATAAATATCGATGCATTT
Source organism: Andricus curvator (assembly GCA_932195095.1). Lineage (NCBI taxonomy): Eukaryota > Metazoa > Arthropoda > Insecta > Hymenoptera > Cynipidae > Andricus > Andricus curvator. Next base: position 24,852 of record CAKNYM010013274.1, on the reverse strand, counting down.
CACCCAGGGTAATACACCTACCTTCGTAACAACTAGATATCGCTAGGTAATTGATTTGAACTTATGTTCGATAAGTATCGGCGAAGTGTTCAAGGGATAGCATGTATCGTCGGATACGTTCCTATCGAATCATATACGGACATGTTTCTCCTTGACAGTCAATAGACCTGAGGTTCGAAGGTAAAGGAACCCTAAAGCTTGGAATTGACTTGGACACTTATAGGGAGAATCTCAACAGTTTGCTGGGTGTTATACCTGGCAGAAGTCTCAGCTCATTTATCATTTATCCATGTTATTATTTGTGTGACTTTATATATTTCAAATATGTTTCTGAATTAGTTTATACATTTAAAATGCGTATAATCTATGCCCATTAATCCAGAGAATTTAAATTTATATACGAAACAAAATACTAATTATTTTAATGTATTAATACTTTTTTAGGCATATACAATTCATTTAAGTCTAAACCTAATATGGAAATTCTAATTGGAAAATAATTATTATTCCTGATAAGGTTAATGGTTCTTAGGAGTTTGTCCCTGACGATATTGCTCCGCGCGGTGACTTTTTGAGGATCTATTGCTCGAACGCTCTTTGCCGCTGGTGAGAGGCAGTAGTGGTGATAGTGTGGCGGCTCGCTCAGTCAACTGGGCGGTGTCGCGTTTTCTTTTCTTAGTTCAATTTTGACTTTAACGCTTGAGGCCATCTACGAGAAACTGAATCCAATGCGATTCAGTTTTTAAATTAATACTATAACTAATTAGGGCTTCAAACCTTTATCTCTCGGTCTGTGATTAACTATCACTGCAAGGGATCGTAAAAAAGTCAAATTAAGACACAAGTCTCAATTATATCGCGATCGCGATTGAATGTAAATTCTCAAATTAAAATTTCATATTCCACTATAAAGTATCCTCAATTCCAGTAAGTGGTTATGTCAAAGAGTCAAGTATTCTGCATTTTAAGATCCTAGTGAAGTGAAGTGATTTTCACGACTCATTCGTCTTCTAATATTCGGATGAGTGCCTAATTAGATGATGTATACCTCCATTTGCACTGGTATCAACCGTTGCGAGAACGATCGTAGTCGTAGCTTTCGCAGCCTATATCTGGGCTAAGTTTCCAAAACTACCTAAATATTTTTCGGAATACCAGAAGTGACGTAAATGCAATGACTGGTGGATTGAAACTCGGATTATGATTTAATTAGATTAAATTATATTGTAAATAAAGTCAATTGACAAATCCTAAACAGTCGAATAGTGGACCAGGCTGTTTAAAAACTACAAATACCAAGACACGTTCTTGGGCACTGGTTTTTTATGCACGAAGTGCTACATATCCCAAGAGACATTCTTGGGAAGTGATGTCTCTGCTGTGTTACGTGGTACACGTTCTAAGGCATTATTAGGGACTAGTTTCTTTGCTGCCTTAAGTGGCACGTGCCCCGAGCTAGGCGTTACATATTGATTGTTTTTTATTTTTCCTAAATTCCGAGTTCCTTCCTTCGGCTCTTCGTATTTGTTATAAGAGTCCAAGGTCAATAGGTGGAACTGTCTATGTTTCTCTTCTCCTTCTGATTCCAATTCTATCTATGATAAATTGCGATCTTATTTTTATCATGTGAAAACCCACGCTAGAATTGTGTTTTGAAAGAATTTATATTTATTGTGGTGAGTGTCTCTCATATCTGACTTAATGTGATTTTTTGCTCCATTTACTTTTATTTATTTAAATTCCTTAGCGGCAATACATACTGATCGACATTAACTGCTTATACATAGTTACATGAAAATTTTGAACTGACGTACCGTGAAACTGAGTTACTGAACCCTTTACCTTGAGAAAATAATACAGGGAAGGAATACTCCAACCCATGAAAAAATTTCCCGGCGAATTAACTAAGAATCTCCCGTGAGTTTACCCTCGTGAATCGAACGGGAATTTCTCGGGAGCCCAGCAGGAATCTGTCGGAAGTCGAGCGCGAAACTCTCCAAACGTCGAATCCATTCACCAGGTGTATAAAATCATCTTCTCCGAGGAACAGACATGTGCAAGACCCGGAACCGGGCCGATATTTTCGGATCCGGACCCAGCAGTTTGCATTATGAGACCGGATCCGGAAACTTCTGTGTGATGGGAGCGGATCTGTCCATTAGTATTGATAACACTGCTTGAAATGGCCAAATTTAAGATATCGGCGGTATGTTGAGATAACTGCATGTGGTTTCACATTTCCGGCTGTGCAATACAATTGTAATTTATGGCTGAGCACTAGATTAATTTCGCACACTAGAGTTATGTTGCACTTCCAGCTGAGCAGTAGAAGTATGTGGTATATTAAGTTGCGCACTAGAGTTATATAGCACTACAGGCTGCGCAGTAGCCTTTTTTGGCACTTGTGGTTGCGCACTAAAGTTATGCAGTAGACTTATGTGACATTGGCGGTTGTGCACCTGATTTATGTCGCACTTTCAGCTGCGCAGTGGAAACATGTGATGTTATAAGAAGTATGTGGTATATCAAGTTTCGCACTAGAGTTATACATATAGCACTACTGGCTGTGCATTAGACTTTTGTGGCATTTGATGTTGCGAAACAGAGGTGCGTCGCACTTACGGATGCACAGTAGACTTATATGGCATTGGTGGTTGCATAACAGAGTTATGTCGCACTTTCGTATGCGCAGAATACTGCTTTAGGGTTTATTAATGTGCAGTACAATCATATGACATTCAAGACTGAGCAGTAACGGTAATTGGCACTTAGAGCTACGCAGTAGACTCATTTCTAGTTTATTGATAAGCATTATAAAAGTGCGCAAATAAAAATGCCAAAAAAGGCTACTGTGCAGCTGGAAGTGCAACACATCTCTAGTGCACGAACATAAATTCCACAAAAGTCCACTGCGCATTCGGAATTGCAACCAGCTTTAAAGCGCTATCACAGAAGCTACAAAAGTCAACCGCGCAGCCGGAAGTGCAAATTAACTCTAATGTCCAATAAAATATCCCACATTAGTCTACTGCGGAGCCGAAAGTGCTGCATAACTCTAGTGCGCAACCACCAATGCCACATAAGTCTACTGTGCGGCATGAAGTGCAGCAAAACTCCAGTGCGCAACTACAATTGTCACAAAAGAACCATTAGAACGTATGCTTTATCACCCGTTAACGGATTATATTAATTCCAACAACCTTATTGATTTCCTACAGTCCGTCTTTCGTGCAAGACACAGCACTATTTCGGCGTCACTCAAAGTTACTACTGACTTTGAACTGGATATGGATAGAAGGGAAATTGCGGTTGTTGTCTTATTCGATTTCTCCAAGGCATTTGATATGGTGGACCACCAACGCCTATTACTTAAACTAAACAAAATTTAAATTTCAAACACGGTCATAGCAAGGGAGAGTCATCGGAATGGTCCCTCAGGGTTCCATCCTTGCCCATATCTTATTTAATCTCTGTGCTTCTTATCTTGGATGTGAACTTAAATACTGTAATTACCATAAATATGCGGATGATTTTAAATTATACAATTCGGGACCTATTTTCTCTCTGGATCGATTTTTGTGTTAGGTACAGGAAGATTGTTATTATTGTGGCCCATTGAGTTCTGGAAAATGGATTAGCTCTCAACCCTAATAAAACGAAGGAAATTGTCATAAGGCCCTCAACATCAACCTCTTCTGAGAAACTAGCTACATTAACTCCATTACAAGTCAATGGACTTTATTACGGGGTGAAACTGAGGAGGGAGATTGGGAGTTGGAGTGCCGAAATGAGGGTTTAGGCATAATGAAACGAGGATTAGTAACGAATGAAGCTTGGTTTATTAGCCACTAACATGGTGCGATTCGGTACCCCGTGACGGGGCTGGCAAACCGAATCAGGGGAGGCGTCCCCAGGCGTCGGCGAAAAGGCGAAGCGGTGACGTGGACGCGTAGCAATGAGGTGACGCGGCGACGAGACGGCGTGGCGGCAAAACGACGGCGATGAGGCGGCGTGACGACAAGAGCGGGTTAATCACCGACACACTAGGTTAGCACACGCTGCCACACGTATCCTTTAGGACGAACGAGCCAAGACTGGCGACGGAGAGCGTCGTCGCTCAAGTTTCGGGACCCCACGTGGGGGGCTGGGGGGAGTACGCCTCCTCTCGTGTACATTTTTATATATACTCTGTTCCTTAGAGGGCCAATTACCCCTGGGGACTAGTTTGCACTAATTTGTACATAGTTTGCACGAAAAAAATGGCCCTGCTCAAGCTAAACTTCGGTTACCATGGCTAGGTCGTTCAGGCTCGGGCACTTTGTGGTGCCGTATTCTCGAAAGAGAACGTTTAAGGGATTCAAAATTGTGTCCCAGTTATAATGCTTTGTGGCCCCACGTTGGGCGCCACTTTCGTAACGCTTTTCCCAGCTCTGTGTGACGCAGAGCGGGGAACAACGCTCAAAGTTGCTTTAAGAAAATTAATCTTATAATTACCTGGGTTGGGGCAAGACGCCTTCTCGGCGTCGGTCCCAAAAATTTTCTCAATCTATAAATTGAAATAAGCTCTCATAAAAAGTCCCTAGCTCACGGTATGGTAGAGGGATCGTGGGGCGATAAAACACTATGACACTGAATTTAATTTAATTAAGTATAAGGTGTGTCTTTATTTAATAAAAATTCAGTAAATGAATACTCCTCAAGCCATAGGGGCAAAACAACATTTCATTAAAAACTTTCCTTAACCGGTGAAAACAAAAGAAGGCTTAAAATTGCCTTAAAACAGCTTAATACTAACAAAAAGAAAAACACGCGTACAAAATCCATGGCGTCATGCCGGAAGAAAAGCGCATCATTTCTCGAAAAGTCTCTGAGATACTTGACTCATACTTTGAACCGAAACTCTAACTCTAAGTCAACAAATCTAGAGGAAAAGCATAATCGTCTGCTGACGCCTACCTCAATTTAGGAAGATTCATGTACTCCTCAAAATCCTTTACAAGCCAAGCCTGGCAAAAGCTGTTTGAAAAAGAAACAGAATTCCTGCCTGGGCGTCTAAGATTGTATTTCGGGCCGATGGCCGACACTAGACTGTCGTGAATTTCGTTCTCCTCGGCTTTCCCACTTCTCTTTGTCCCGCCAGAATCTTGTACTGTCAGGTGCTGCCCTCTTTAACTGGGTACCCGGTTGCCGCTCTGTGAGAATTGACTGGGTGTCCCTCTGGTAGCATGCCGGCTCGAATATCTGGCAAGATGGCTACGCCAGTTTGTTTTGAAAGGTGCCGAGCAGACTATGGCCCGGTACGTGGTGAGTTTAAAATAATCCCGAGTGGCATGGATTATTTTCGAGCCGGGTAGTATCGGTAGATAGACCCATCGTCGATGAATAGTGCACCGGATAGTGAATGTTCTGTTCGTCAGCTGTGCGTCGGCACGTGTTGTATGGTGCGGAGGTTTTTAGCAAGTATGGGATAGTGAGGAATACTCCAGTGAATCGAGACAGGAGGTCAGTTCCCTAGTTACAATGGACCTCCAGATACCTATTTATCCTAAGTTCAAGTAACAGGTGATTTGAATTCTTTCCTGAGTAATTAAAAAAGAGAAATATGTAAACCTAACCTAACTTGGCTCTATTTACACTCACACAGCACACCTCCTCACTCACTCCATAACGAGTGGCAGGCCACAACGTTACCATTTATAGTAACTATTCAGTAGAAAGCCCTGAGTTCCAAGCAATTATTAATAAATTGAATCAATAAGATATAATATATTAGTGAATACTATTCTAGATCTATTTTTTGTAAAACTCGTTTAAGATTGTTGTTGAATAAAGATTTATACTGAACGAATAAAACTGTGTGTATTCAATCCTAATTCCCTATCCTCTTAGTTAAGGTCAAAAATTTGATTAGTTTATCATTTAATTATTTAAGTTATTAATTATGTTAACCTCAATTAGTTGCATCTTTGTTTAATTGTTTTTAACTCAATTTAATTAGTTTTATCTTGGTTTGAATGACGCCTGAAACAAAAGACCTTCGATACTAATGTGCCCGAGTGGGAAGCCTCACATGACGACCTTGTAAGGCTCTTCATTCAGGGTGATCGCTAGAGAGATTGATCAGCAACCTGAGTCGGAGCAGTGTTGCGGAACGAACGTGTTATTTAGATAAATAACACGAGAATTCTAGATCTATCTAAAAAATCTATGCCCACATCTTTACAGTTTTCAGTTACAGGACATTCTTTTTACTTATAGTTAGATAGTTTATACACAAAATACTTTATCATCAAAATATGTATTTAAATTCTTATATTATCATATTTTAAATCATTGAAATGTTAAGGTAAGAAGCTACATAGTTATATCTTAGTCCATAAGAATTATAAAAATTATTAGGGAATCCCAGCGCACACTGGGGTTTCACACAGTTTTTTTCAGTAAGGGTACCTTTTCACGGAGCTCGAACTTGAATTTTTCAATGAATTAATATTTCACATAGGGTTCGCATCTAGGTTCTGGACCAATTACATTTGCCATAAACCAGCAAGGTAACTAGAAATGAATCCTATGTAAAATATTAATTCCACGATTATTTCAGAATCCATGGTCCGTGAAAAGGTACCCTAAGGCACTGAGCATCAATTTACAGCCGATACATACAATACCGACTTTTGATAAATTGATATTAGTGCTGGAAAAAAGTACTCACTAATTTCACAGTTGCGCTATCTGTTATTGATAGCTATTCATACTCGATCGTCAAGGTAGGCTCCTGATATAGCGACTGAGGCTCGATCCATGACACGGATCTGCATTATCAACCGAGGGTAAATCTGCCTTACCTACCGGTGGTAATTCTACATTACCGATAGAACGTAAAACCTATTTATGGTTATACCAACTGTTAAGAGACCGACTAGAAAAAAAATATCAATGAAGTTTACAGTGTCGCCAAGTTTACAGTGTTACGGAAAATTATATACTTGCCAAGAATTAAAACTGACCCCATATCCAGGTGCGGGATATTCAAATTAGACAATTCAAGGTGTAATAGTACTATTGGATGCGCAGAAATGCAAGTGGGGCGTCACTAAGTACCAATTTTTATTTCAAATTATTTAATTATTTATTATTTGCGTGCGCAGAGTTCTATAAGCTTTGCAAGGTATTCATTAGAATTTTTAAGACATATATACATTGTTTTAATATGAAGTTTTATAATGTTTTCTTTTCAATTTAATTTTTTATATAAGATTATAAGAAAGCTTCTAATTATAGTATTGAGTACGTCTATGTCTATAGCGATGGACCCTGTTTTGAATCATGTTTTGAGTCCTGCGACGCTGACGGAAACGGTGGCGGTAACTGTGAAGGTGGCGGTAATCATCCCTACCTCGGGCCGATGGACTAGCGCACCTCGCAAGTAGTAAGGCACCACTATGGGCCGACTACCCCCACCCTACCCTACGTCCCGTTATCAGCTAGACCGCGTTCGTATCGGTATGTTTAGTCCAAGCTTAGCACCACTATGGGCCGACTACCCCCACCCTGCCCTACATCCCGTCATCAGCTAGACCGCATTTGCATCGGTAAGATTAGTCCCCGCTTATCTCTACTAGACAAGATATAACTCAAGAGTGAAGCTCGAAATGAATTTTTATCAGGTGATTGTCTCCTTTGCTATATTTGGAAAAATGGTTTACAAAAATGTATTACTTCTGTTAAATAATATTTAGACTACAGTGTGTATTTTTTCATATACAAATTTTTACAGAGTCTATATATTTTTCACTTACTATTTGAATAATTTTTTCATTAACTCGAAAATTTTTACAGAGTCTATATATTTTTCAATTAGTATTTGAATAATTTTTTCATTAGCTCGAAATTAATTTTTTCTTTAACTCAAAATTAATTTTTATCAGAAGGTTGTGTACTTTGTTATACTTACAAACCATTTTACAAAAATTGATCAACTATATAAAATAATGGCTAGAAAAAGGTCTGAATTTTTTAAAATAAAAGTTTTTATAGAATTTAGATATTTTTCAGTTTAAATATATTTTTAAATTTATTATTTGAATAATTTTTTATTTTCCCTAAATTTTACTTATTTTCTAGCGCTGGAGAATGTGTTTCAATGAAAACTATATATCATGCATCTTAATACTGGTCAACCAGACTGTTCAAATTTTTCCCCGAGATTATACTCTCTGGTCATGGTTAGAGCTGATTTCACAGAAGAGTGGGCCTCGAAGCATCTGTCGTCGGAAGATAGTAAAATCTGAAGAGATAAAGATAACCCTGAAACCATCCATCTGAAAACTGAGTATACTAGATAATAAGAGGAAAGGACGAAGAAAGAAAACATACTGATATAAGCTTAATGGTATTTATTGTATAAGAAAATGTCAAATTATATACACATATTCTTCTCAACTTTTTTCAGGATGACTTAATCTGTTTAGTTGAATGTAATTCTTTTTAAAATATTATTTTTCACAGTAGATGTGACATGGGTCAAAAATACCCCACCGATCTCGTGATATATAATATCAATGTAATAATCGTTGAATTTCGACGATAAATATTTGTATATTACATTTTTGAACTCGTCACACTTTTCATGGTTCATTAACTCAAAAATATAACTCTCGGATGGATCGGCTATTTTCATAGAAATGCAATGCTCAGTTAATAATTGTACAATTTGAGACACGCAATCTTCTACTAAACCACACAAATTTTTAAGCATTCCAAAATACTCATTCGCACACAACAAAATATTTTTCAAACCAATGAAACTAGCTTTTTTCATATCAACTGCAGGCACAAAAACTTTTTGTTTCTTGTTTTTACAAGAATTTTCACCATTTTCACTATCTTCACAGTCGTCATGAGAAGGTATTCTGTCTAAAAGAATGGTTTTTTCCCCGAAGGACGTCGTAAATTTCACTTTATAGTCGTTAATATTGAGTGGCTCTCGGTCTGATGCGAAATATCCCTCATTTTCGAAGTAGTCACTAATAACTTCAAACTGCTCCTGGAATTTGGTCCATGTTGCTTCCCCAAAAGTGATTCCTTGTAACTTATTGCACAGAATTTTTATAATAGGTTGAAAACTGCCGTCTGATTGCACTTTAAGTCCAACAATCACGTTTTTACTGCATGATTTATTGAGTGCGTAGATTGTAGTCAAAATCAGATGTCTGTTTGACTTGCGCGACGGCTCCACTTCAGTCATATGAACTCTTTTTTTAGACGCAGTGGTTACAGTAGATGAAGAATTTTCAGTAACTTTTTGAACATCAACCATAGTTTGTGACATTGTATGTTCTTCTCTAAAGTCTCAAAGACACTGTGTAGCTCTTGGCTGATCATCCAGAGTTTTTATATAAAAGAGGGGTACAATAGTTTCAAGATTGGGAGTAAAACATGTCTAAACACGCTTTATGCAGGTTTAAGCGCGTTTTTTACAAGTGTAGACAAGCCCTATTCGATTATCATTGGTTAAAAAAATAATAGGGAAGAAGAAGATGAAAATATAGTAGTATGAGAATAATAATAAGGGAGTGGGGAATGGCACCTTTGAATTCAGATAATGAAATTCAGAATAATTATTATTCTAAGAGAAATAATTTTATTGAAAATGTATTAATAAATCTACAGAGAGTATACATATAGTATTTTGAAAAATAAGATAGAGAGTTTAGGAGATACAGAATATGCATGCTCGTATCCGCATTATGGGGAGGCGTGGCAGCAAGGATTGAGTAGATAGTAAGCACTAGGATAAACAGGATGGTCCAAAAGATTAAGATAGAAAATCATGTAGTGAGTGACAGCTAGATGATTTCCTCAGGATCTTTCCCCAAAATATCTGCATTTCCTGGACATGAAGTCAGTCTAGCCAATTTGCTCTCTCGTGCAACATCAAACTGTCATCACCGTGTACTTTTCGCCGAATAATATTAAAACATAAAAGTTTTCAAGTTTTGTGCAATCTTGAAGTGATATAAAAAGTGTGTATGAAAATCAGTAAAAGTTTTATATAAAAAAATTAACTGCAGTTTGTTACTTCTAAATAAAATGTATCACAATAAGCAAATAGACGAGATTGCTAGTGTACATAGACAGGAGGATGGCCGAGCTACAATGCTAGCTGGAATATTATGTTATGTAGACCAATGTGACACATTGGGACGTCTTGCCGGGATTGCACATGATGCAACTGTAAGAGGAGACGATGTGCCTGTCCTTATGGCCATTAGGAGATATCAGGAGTTACAGAAGGAAACAGAGTTAAAACTTGATGAACTACATTTGGTTGTAGGTACGTAAAGTATCACGTATATTTTTAATGTTTTTAATTATAATATGTTTGTAAGCAAAAATGAAAAAATTTATATATGTTAACTTTTTGTTCTTTCATTGCAGAACGGCTCCAAGCCGCAAAAACTAGGGCTCAGATGGAGGCTGATGCAGGATATTACCATAGCATTAGAATCCGGATAGAAAATGATCTAGCAAAGGCCAAAGATGATTCAAGAAAGAGGCAGAATCAGGATCCTACTTCACACGATTCCAGAATTAAAAAATCAAAAAATGCAGCTAAGATTATTATGGAGGAAGATGATGCAGATTTTATACCACTTTCACAAAATGTAGAGGATCTGCGAAAGAAGAAACAGGAAGAGGAGAGCCTGAGAAAAGCTGTTGAGGAGCTGAGGAAAGCTTCTCAGGAGAAAGATAAGCAAAGGAAAATGGAGGACAAGAGAGCGAAACAAAGGGTAGCTTATAGGAGGAAATTTGAGAAATCAAGAGAGAATGATGCGAAAGAAGCATTGGCTCTAAAAAAGCAGAATATATTTCAAGACTCTGCAAAGCAAGAGCGCTTGAGGAGACAGAAGGAGAAACAGGATGAGTGGAGAGTCAAAAGACGTGAAGAAGAAGAGAAGAAAAAAAAGGAGGAAGAGGAGAAGGAAGCTGAGAAGAAAAAGAGAAAGGAGGAAGATGAGGAGAAAAAAAAGGAGAAGGAGGAGATAAAAAATAAAAAAAGGAGGAAGAGAGGAAAAAAGAGGCTAGAAAACAAAAAGGTAATATAACTTCTATGTAACTTTTTTCTAAACTTTGAGGGAAATAAAAATATGAATTTAAAAAAATTTGATTTTCTTTTTTCAGTATCTCAAAACACGATCCAGCGAGGTGGCGGTTCAACGCCCAGTACAAGACAGGGTGAAATCATGATCGCAGGTCCATCGAGGGCTGTTGATACGCCGCAACAGGACATAATTAACCGTGAATCGAGGAGAGTTCAACCTGCCACCGTAGCTGAAGCAGTTGCTGGTCCATCCTGGGCTACGGAGGCTGTCAGACCTTCTACACCGGATATGCAGGATGCACAGCCAATAGGTAGGAATGAGAGAATTAATAATGAGTCCCCCTTTATTATTAAAATTAATGAAAGTGACCAATTCATTAAAAAATTCGGTATAACTGGGAGGAAATTAACTTTTAAAATTACACCTCCTAGTGAAAATAATCCTGTCACTTGGTTAGAAGCAGCTTTTTTGGACATTTATGAGTACATCACTTCTTGGTGTGAAGAGAGTGATCTTGTGGGGTTAGTGTTTTGGTCAGATGGGTTTAATAAGGGCATAGCCTGGAAAGCATTCCTACCATTAAAGGATCTTTATTTTGAAGACTTATAGAAACTTGTAGAGTCCGTTGTACAAAGTGCCATAAGTTTCAACATAGAGGATACTTTTGTGGTAGAAATTACCCGAATACGTGTACCAGCCGGTAAGGGTAGAAAAAAATTAACAAAAGGATTTAAAAAACGATCGGTCTATGAAATTCAAAATTCGTCGAACACATGTCTACCACAAGCTATAGTTGTAGCCATCGCGAATGCTGACCTTCAGTCAGATAGAAATAACGCAAATTTTAAAAAAGTGTGGGAAAGCATGCGCAAAAGATCGGGTAGAGTTCAAATTAAAGCAGCCGAAGAGCTTACGCGAAACGCTGGGGTAATAATACCAGAGAGTGGACGTGGTTTACCCCAGCTGATTGCCTATCAAAATTACTTAGCAAGGCGACAAATAGCAATGGTGGTGTACAATTTTAAAGATTTTGGGAAGGGAAAAGAAAAAGATTTTTACGACGGTACCTTGAAAGTTGCACTATAGCTTCAGCTTGCTCCGTTGTATTTCGGAAAAATAATTTCAAAGCTGATTTAATAGGCGTTCTACGGAATGGGGGTTATAGACTAGCAAATAAGCAGTCAAAAAAAGCTGTCGAATGGCTTTTATGTGTAGAACGTGAGCTTGAACAAGAAATCATACATGCAGGTCGAGCTCTAGAATTTCGATTACCTGAAGGGGTATTAGTTGATGGTTATCATGAGGATGGCCTTGGCATTAAACTGTTTATCAGTTTCATGGCTGTTATTGGCATGGCTGTCCTCGATGTAATAACTCGAATCGAGATAAAAAACTAGGTGTGGGTAAAAATTCAGAAAGTATGAATGACCGCTTCGTACGAACACGTGGACAAACTCAACGACTTCGTGGAATCGGATACGAAGTTATTGAGATGTGGGAGTACGATTTTCATAGGCTAAAAGCTCCAGACCCTAGATTAAAATAATTTTTAAAATACCATCCTCTTTTAAAGCACGGTGCTTTAAACCCTCGAGATGCTTTTTATGGAGGACGAACGGGTAATACATTTTCGTATTATCGGGTGAAAGACAAAACAATAATTTCTTATCTGGACGTTTGCTCTCTATACCCATATATATCAAAATACGGTAAATTTCCTATTGGTCATCCCAAAGTGTATATTGGTGGTGACTGTAAGACATTAACTGGTTTTGATAATAATTTAAGTAATGTCGAGGGTTTAGGTAAATGTCGAGTATTACCGCCTACGGATGAGTATTTACCTGTCCTCCCTGTTCGTATGCATGGAAAACTCATGTTTCCCTTTTGTTACACTTGCTTTAAGTTACAATTACAACAAGACAAAATTAGATCGCCGTGTACTCTACTTTGATACCGATTCCATAATTTTTGCCAGTCATAATGAACCTAACGAGTACGATCCAGATACAGATTCTTTATTAGGCGAATTGACAGATGAGCTCGAAGTTTATGGTCCTGGGAGTTTTATTGAAACCTTCGTCTCAGGTGGTCCTAAATTTTACGCATTCAAAGTACGCTCACTAAATGGTCAGGAGAACTATGTCTGTAAAGTGAAAGGTATTACCCTGAACTACAAAAATTCCCAGCTCATAAACTTTGAATCTATCTGTGATCTCGTCGTTAATAAGTCTGCCCCGATTAAATTAAAATATAGAGCAATTCGCAGAACCGCATATCACGATGAAGTTACAAAAAATGAGCATAAAATCTGCCGACCAGTTTACACAAAAAGGAGGTTAATTGATAATTATAATTCTCTCCCATTTGGTTATGTAGAAACTCATTAGATAAATAGTCCCCTGAAATGTATATTTTGTAGTTATAAAAAAATGTAACCTCTCATTCCTACACATCTGTGTAAGAAAGCATCTTGGCACTGAATAAATAAATGCGTAGGTACGCTTTTTCTTTTTGGTTTTATTTTATAGGGAATTTTTGTGCACAAGTAATTAAAACATTCATTTTTATGATTTCAGAATGGCTCTTTGAATCATCCGGCAATACAAGCTTCTGCTGTAGTGGTCGAGTATTAGATGAAACAGTGTATCCAGTGGACTTTGGTTTCTCGCCTCAAAAAATGTTGGACGATGGAGAATATATGGACTACCTAACTATCGGGGCCCAACCATACACATTCGAGGATTTTACTTCGATTCCATAATTTGTTTTCAAAAAGGAAATTATTTTAACCTTTTACATATTTATAATTTTTCTTTGAATATAACGTAAAACATGAGTGTGTCTATCATTATTATCTTTAAAAATACATTTTTTTTTAATTATTATTAAAACCATAATTATTAATATAAAATTGCTGAAAAATAAAACAATTACATTGTGAATAGTATAATTTCATTTGTCGGTCTCTACTTATTTCAACCAACCCTAATATAGCTGAAAATTAACTTTTTGCGGTGGGGTAGGGCGACAACGACGGCGGCGCGGCGGGGCGGAAGGAGCACGCCTTTTTAAGCTTTTTTCTAGGCGTGTGGCAGAGGCGCGGGACGTCAAAAGATAAGCTCATAGTCGACGTGTTGGGTCAGGGGTACCAGCTCGAAGCCCTGACATTGGGAAAAATTAGCTAATCATACGAGAATAATTAGTTTTTTCAATTATATCTATATAAATCAAAAAAAAATTTAATTCAAATTTAAAATCATAGGTTCCTACTCCAACTAAGATATTTTCTAATCGAGTAAATAATTATTATTATGTATAAATTACAAGGTTTTACCAATGATACATCATTTTTCAATATGGACACGCGCTGGAAGCATCCGTTCACGTTACTGATATGTGGTCCAACAGGTTGTGGTAAAACTTTTTTCGTAAAAAAGTTTCTTCGAAATCTTAATGGGATGTGCGATACAAAAATTGATCGTATAATTTTCTATTATTCAGAGTGGCAGACGGCCTATAAGGAATATGGAAAAGAGATAGATGTTCACGAGGGATTACCACAGTCTTCTGATTATTCTACTGATCCGAGGCCTAAACTCATCATTCTCGACGATTTAATGAGAGAGTCTTCCAATACCACAGTTGCAGATCTTTTTACTAAAGGAAGCCATCATAAAAACCTCAGTGTAATTTTTATATCTCAAAATCTTTTCCACCAGGGACATGGTCAAAGAGAAATTTCTCTAAATGCAAACTATATAGTCGCTTTTAAAAATCCTCGAGATAGGGCTCAAATTCAGCATCTTGCGCGTCAGATTTGTACTGAAGACCCACGCTTTATACAGGAAGCCTATCACGATGCCACGTCTCAACCACATGGTTATTTCTTTCTGGACTTGAAACAATCAACTCCAGACAATTGTCGATATCGCACAAGTATAGTTCCCGATGACCCTCATCAATACGTTTACATACCCGTAAAGGGTATGAAGAGCGCACAAGGTCTCTCCACAATAGGATTTGATAAGTCGACGCAGCATCGACGCAACGTCGATGCAGCATCGACGAACTGCGCGCGCATCTGTTGCCAACTTCGAGAATTTTTGTGGCGCTTCACGTGTTCCGTCGTTCCGATTTCCGATATTTGAAAATCAAAATGGCCGATAATGTTTTGATCAGTCTGTCATAACAACCGGGTGCCGGTTAAGATCGAGAATTTTGTTATCATTTAAAAATGCTCGAGTGTTTTGCAATCTTAATGATTGCGTTTCAGTGGATGTGTCTTCTCCAGCTACATTCCACAAATTTTTTCGCTCAGCTCAAACGATTCGACTAATTTGATCATTTTTACTACGCCCTGCAGGACACTGCCTTCATTTTAAGCAATTTTAAGTTAAAAATATTAAACATTAAACTGTTAACATTTGTTTAAACTGAACACTTTTTCAGTTAGAAGCTAAAATTTTTGTAATGGATCTATTTATTTCAATTTTTTTTTAATTGAAAATGGTTTATAAAGTTTCAATCGGATGTTTACATTTGTTTAACTACTAAGGCTTTCCAATGGAAACAGTTCAATTGTCAAGGTTGAAATCTGTAAATTGTTTAATTTTGAGCAGTTACAGAATCGTCTCGTAAAATCAATTATTGTTCTATTTTTAATACTCGAACTACAGTTCAATTTTAGAGATCAATAATCAATTTATATTAACAGTAGTGAATCAACTCAAAAAGTTATCACCCAAAATCTTCAATTTCTAACGCGTTTAATTTTTAATTGTTTAAGACTTCGAGGCTGCATTTTGGAATTCTTTAAATTGAAAATGTACACTTGAAAATGAAAACCTAAAATGGCAACTTTCAATGTGAAGGATTTTAGAATTACGCCAACGGCCCCCTTGTGTATGCCTTGTAACGTTATTAGTTCGAATTTGAAATTGAAAAATTGTAAACCTTCAATTTGAAAAGCTTCGATTTCAGAACATTTTTACTTTGAATGATTTAATTTCTACTTTAGTTTTGCATATTTCAATTCAACATTTTTCAGGTTTGAATATTTGAACCGTGAGTATGAGGAGAATTTTTATATCCAATACCTGAGCCTAAATTTATTACATTGTGACGTATTCAATTTAAAAGCCATTTGAAAAAATACTTTGTTCTGAGGCGATAATAATTAAAATTATTTTATTGGAATTAACGAGGGAACTAGTTAGGAAGAAATAAAGAAGCATACAAAATTGCGTAATTTAGTTCATGAATAGGTTCTTAATAATTTCATAATAATTTATTTATCATTTTCAACTGGTATCAAAAATTATTCTAGACCGAATCCATTTAAAATCAGGCAGGTTCTACACTTGAAATTGCAGAATCTGTAGGGGACGAAACATGTTGTTTTTTAGAGGAAATTATGTGATACGTATTTTTCTGATTTACGAAAAAAAAAAATTTCTACGAAGTTATGCGTATTTGAATTTTGTGCTTTGTTTTTCAAACAAACCCACAGCTTTTTATTAAAACTCTGTAACTTTTTACCTAAATCATATATTTATCGTTTTCTTTCTGATTGTAATAGAATTTATTGTTTTCCTTCGAAATTCGCCGGAAAATTAAAAAAAGGTTCAAAATGTCGGCGGTTTTTCTGAATGTATGAAAAGTCGATTTTGTCAAAAAACACACACTTATATTTTTTATTCTATCTTTACTTTCATAAGGATCTTGTGAGTTCTCTTCAGGCTAAATAACTTTTGTGGCCAGGAGAATGTTTTTTTCATAAAGTCGAGTTTTTTAATTTTTCTCGCAAACACATAAAAAAATGTTAAGATAAAAGTTTGCATACCTAAAGAAGTTCAATGAAAAACAACTTCTGTTCTGTTGCGATGTCTTGCACCGTTTACGAGAAAAATTCAAAAACTATATTTGTAGGAAAAAGGCTCTTTCGGCCTCAATAAAGGTTTAAACTGTATAAAGCTGTTAAGATGCCTTTCTCCCATTGGCAGAAACTTTTCAAAAATATTGGAAAAAATAAAAAATGTGCGGTTTTCCAGGAAACATTTTTTTCGTGTTTTCAAAATTTGAAGAAAAAAATATAAAAAATGTTCTGGAAAACCCTAACTTTTTCCTTCGTATTTTTAAAAACAATTTCTGCTTATGTAAGGAAGATATCCTATAAGCCTCATGCGCGCTGAACCATTGCGCCAGTAGAAGACAAGATATCGCAAAAGAGCGAGAGGTATTTTTCATAGAACTTTTTTAGACGTGCAAACTTTTATCTCAACATTTTTTCATATCTGTAGTTGTTTGCAAAAAAAATGAGAAAATTCAATGTCAAAGGCATTGTTCAATCAAAAATCAAAGTTATTTGGCCCATATAAAACTAACAAGATGTATTCTTTTTAAAAGTACAATTTCAACCAACAATCGACAAAAAATATAAGTGTGTGTTTTTTGAGAAAATCGACTTTTAATACTTTCAGAAATATCGCCGCCATTTTGTTCATTTTGAACCTTTTTTCAACTTTCCGGCGGATTTCGAAGGAAAACAATAAAGTTTATTGGGATCAGGAAGAAAACCATAATTATCTAAATGAAGTACAAGTCACATAGGTTTTGATGCAAAAAAGTGTGTTTGTTTGAAAAACAAAGCACAAAATTCAAATACGCATAAATTCGTAGAGATTTTTTTTTTGTAAATCGGAAAAATACGTATCGCCTAATTTCCCCTTAAAAACAACATATTATGACCACGAAAGATTCTGCAACTTCAAATGTAGAACTTGTCTGATTTAAAATGGATTTGGTCTCGAATAATATAATAATCTACGATTAATTACTTCATTTGCTTAATTAAAACATACTGTTACAATTCAGAATTCGAACACCTTATATTATATTATCATAGAAAGAGATAGCTCAAAAATCATTTTTAAAATAGAGAGAACTCAAAAAGGATTCTAAGGGAGCGTAAGACACATCGGACACATATACGCTTTGCTTGTCAGTCATTTTGAAATTGGTCCATGATATCAAGCGCTTCCGAGAACATTCGTTCCTCATTTCCAGGTGTAATCGCCTTCAACCACTGATTTCGGAATAGGTTAAACAAGGAAACACCCTGCACAAGTGGTCTTTTGCGTGGAATGTGTACATCATTTCCATCGAGCTGCTTTTGAAGAACCTGTGCCTTCAATTTCATTACCGCCGAAAAGTTGCTAGCCACGCTGTCGAACACTTTCGCTGAACGAAGAACTGCCTCTTCTGCTGGAGTTCGTTTCGCATTCTGATGCTTATTTTTATTTCTTATTTTCTCCTGGGCGAATTTATCCAGAGGTGGAACGAGCATATTTTCCTTACCTCTTCTTTTTGAGAAATCTTCAATTTGAGCGACATTCAGGTACTTTCCGCTGGCTGGACACAAGGAGAACGGATTTTTGTCTTTTCCTGTGACGTTACTTAGATCTCCCAATCTTGGACGTTTAATAGCTGCTGGAATGGAACTGGACATTAACTGACTGTCACCCGACGTGGAATCGTTTGTCGGTGGTGGAACGCTAATACGTGGCACTACTGCCAAAAAACTTCCAGAAGGATTCTGCGATTGGGTGCTTACAACTTGGTCTGCTGGTAGATCGTTCAGAATAGAATTAAACGCAAATGGTCTATCAGTAAAATTAAATCGAGGGTTCTTATCTGAAGACAGCGAAGTTTGTGGCAATTCACGTACAGAGCTTCCTTGTTTTTTAAACAAAGAACGGACAGTAGATTCTATTGTTGAATTTGTAGTGGGGGGCACACTCTGCGTTTCTTCCAAGGTCGAATTGAACCCTGTTTTTTCTACTATATCGCCCGGTTCATTATCATCTTCGATTGTAATGACTTCCTCGGTATTTGACAAGAGCTCATATTTTAAGTTGATATGCGGTTTTTCTTCCAACATTAAGTTTTCATCAAACGCAGATGTATTTGGCAGCGAAATATTCGATTCCATTCCACTATTACTTATGGATCCAAATGGATAATTGAAGATCGAGCCGGTTGCTAGAAAACGAAGAATGGTAAGTGTTTTGAATTATAGATAAGGGTGCTGAGGAAAAATGACAAGTTTTTATTTTGTGAAATACTAATACCTTGTTTTGTTCCTTTTTGTGAGAAGGTTGACAAATAGACCGATAATACACATTCTTTAGCGTTTAAAGATTCCTGAAGTACCTTGTTACTTTTATTTGCCAACAATAATTGATTTAATAAGAAGTACTTAAGTTAATTAATGTCGATCCTGATATAATGCTTTGACAACTGTTGATTTTTGCAAGTTCAACATTCATTAATAAACATTGTTTCATCTTTTTTAGGTAAATTCTAAATAAACCCTGGCGGACCGAACGAACGGAGCGGATACGCTACAGCGTATCCTTATAGTATCCACATCGTATCATCTCCGTATCATGCAAGAAAAACTCATTAAAAAAGGAATATGAAGATTTCACTTGTTGAAATTCGGATTCTACGTGAAATTTTGCGTTAAAAGGTCACGGACTAATCGCAATAGTTTTTCTTGCAACATTAAAAACTTTAAACAAATATAATACTTATTGATAACGTGGGCTGAAGGCGACTTCAAACGCATCGTCGACAGATAACGCCTATTAACTGCTACTGAACGAAGATGCGTTTGAAGTCACCTTCAGCGCACTTCATCGATAAGTATTATATTTTTTTAAAGTTTTTAATGTTGCAAGAAAAACTATTGCGATTACTCTGTGACCTTTTAACTTAAAATTTCACGTAGAATCCGAATTTCAACAAGTGAAATGTTAATCTTTCTTTCTTAATGAGTTTTTCTTGCATGATACGGAGAGGATACGATGTGGATACTATAAGGATACGCTGCAGCGTATCCGTTCCGTTCGTTCGGTCCGCCAGGGAAAATAAATTTTAGAGTAATACAAGAGCCTTTAAACTATAAGAAATGTTCAGTATAGTTTATCTATTGCAAAATTCGAGATATTTCCTCACGGAGTCTACATTTTTGACATTTATTCATTATGAAAAATATTTTTTTCATATTTAAAATGAAACCTTGTATATATTAGTTTACGAAAAAATGTTTTCAGGAATGCCAGGACATTGATTTGAATGAAATTACAAATTTTCATTTTTAACTAACAATAATGTCTTCAAAAATATGTTTTCTTATTGCTAAAACGTTAGAGTTTATTCTTCGACAAATTTGATGTAATTAGAGATCACGCAGCAAGTTCTTAGTCTTAAATTCTTCTTTTTCCAAAATCGAAAACGAAGAAATTTTATTTCTAGACCTATAAAGATCTAGTGCAACCCCTAAACAAATTTTTACAAATGAAAGACAAAATTGTATATTATTTTCTCACTATCTCACTAAAAGGAACCAAGTTGGGAAGTAGTATTAGACCAAAAAAATAAAATAAAATAAAATCTTAAAATCTTCAATTAAGAAATAAAATCCATTTTTCTATTTTTTACTGGGTTTGTTTGAAAATATTTGTATTTGACAAATATTCTTTTTCTTTAAAATACAAACCTCGAAAATTCTGATCAGACAATGACCGACCATGAGAGCCATTTGGAAAACCATGGAGATTATTGTGATCTAATGCACTAGGAATGAAGGACGAGCAGCTTTGATCTTTACTGGTAACCCGGCTAGAATGAAAATATGTTATCATAAATCGGGTTTCAAGGAGTATATTTATTTTTTTAGCATTATTGTAATCCGTAATACGCTTGTGTTCTCACTTTTTCGTGGCAAAGTGTCCTATCACGAAACGCATGTTATCATACAAGTACCACCCTGTGTTTCCCTTGGAATGATGCCTCATAAAATTCGCTCGAAGTTGCGTCCAGCGCTTCTTTGCATCTGTCAAAATTGACCTTCGTATTAAATAAGGCCTCACAAAAATTACCAAAATTTGAAAATAAAACTTTTTCAATACTTGGTAATTAATAATATAGGATTGACTTTCGAATTAGGCATTTTAGGTGACGTCATGCCCTGTCGGTGTAATCAATTCCTAGCAGAAACATAGCCGAAAATATCGGTTTGCAAAACAGTTTTTAGAATTTGTTCTGCAAACCGATAATTATTTATGCTTTTCAGATAGAAATCGATTATACCGACGGAGCATGACGGACAGTAAAATTTCTAATTCTTGGTTTTATGCAAAAAGCAAAGGTGCAAGACCGTGGGGTAGTATGGGAGGGAAAGTTTGCGACGGGAAGGTTTCAACGACTTAATTAAGTTTTTTTTTAATGAAAAATAATTTCAAAACATGATTTTTAAAATTTGTGTCAAAAATTATTTTACATAATTTTTTGGTTATAATTTTTTTCCAACAATTTTTTTCCAAAAATTTGTTTTTAATAAATTTTTTTCCAAAAATTTTTTTGTAATCAATTTTTTTTCAACATTTTCTTTTGGAAAATTTTTTTTCAAACAATTTTGTTTTCAAAAATTGCTTTCCGCATTTTTTTTTATAAAATGTTTCTACATAATTTTTTCTCATACATTTTTTTTCAAACAATTTTTTTCACAAAATTAAGAAATATTTTGTTTTAAGATTTTCTTAAAACTGAAATTAACGTCTTATTAGTCTATGAAACCCTTCCTTGTAAGCCCTCGGCGCCTACCTTGACTAATTTTTTACATTAATATAGAAGAAACTACAAAATTTCCACAAAGTTCCCTAAAGTACCCGTATCAAAAAGTATTATAGGAAATTACGTGTACGTACAATTTTATGTATTATCAAAGTATACGCGCCTACACTTTTACATGTAGGTCCGTATACTTTTATCCATATTTATCTTATAATTGCGATAAAAGCATACCTATACTTAATTTTCTATGATACTTTTCATAAGGGTATTTCAATTTCATTGATACAATACTCGTACTTACCGAACCCTGGAAATCCTTCACGTTGCAGCTCTTCTCCGACTTGCTGCCACATGGTGTTTAGCATTGGCTCAGATATTGTTTTTTGAACATTTTTGTCAAATAAGGCACTGTTACATCGAACAATGTTGAGTAAATGTTTGTCGCAATTGGTGTTGTTTTTTTGACCAAACATTAGGAAATCCTGATAACTAGATGCAACTTTTCGACGAGAAATATATACTGACAAAACATGTAGTCAAAAACGACGCGACAATCCGTTACCATGGCAACACCAAGTCGCGTTATGCCTAGGTAGCGCAAGCGCAATAGCGCTTCTATTTTGTTATATATAAAATAAATCAATTTTGTTAAAAATTGGTCTTTTTTTGTATAAAATTAACCTCTTTGGTTGAAAATTCATGTATTTTGTTAAAAAATATTATTTTTTAGTAGGAAACTATTTTTTTTTTTAATTTTATTTCTTTGGCTGGAAATTATTATTTTTTTTATTAAAAATTAATTTTTTTAACTAAAAATTTCACTATTCCATTTTTCGTCGGTATTTTTCTTTAGAGATATTTAATTTTTTGGTTGAGAATTCATCTGTTTGGTTGAAAAGTTAACTATTTCGTGTAGAATTCATTTTATTTGGTTAAAAAAGTATTTCTCTAACTTGAAATTAAACTGTTGTATTTTTTGTGGAAAATTTATCGTTTTTAATTAAGAATTCGTCTATTTTGCTGAAAATTTGTCTTTTTTTGGTAGAAAATTCATCTTCTGGATTGAAAATTCAACTGTTCGATTACAAATAAGTTTTTTGATTGAAGATGCCTAATTTAAGTTGAAAGTTCATTTCTTTGGTTAAAAATTTAAAAATTTGTATTAAAAATTCGTTTTTCATTGTTAAAAATTCATTTTTTTTTAAAATAAAAATGTACCTATTCCATTTTTGTTATAAAATTATCTTTTTCAGTTGGAAATGCACTTCTTTTGTACAAAAATCGTCTTTTTTAGTCAAAAATTCAATTATTTTGTTAGAAAATACATATTTTTGTGTTGTAAATTAAATTTTTGTTCAAAAATTGGTCTTTATGACTTGAAAACTCAACATTTTTTTTTCTTTATTGATTGAACAATCTTTCTGAGTTGAAAATTGAACTATTTTGTTGACAATTCGAAAGTGCAAAAGAGCCTTACACAATTGCAAGTCGGCAGTCGATACATTCTCTTCTCACTCTATAATCACGATGGTGGGGGATCCGCAGAAGCGGCAGTCGACTGTTTTTGTTTGAAATAATTTTCTAGTGCGTAGCCATATTATTCGTTCAACGAAATCAGTTTTTTAAATCATGGAGCTCGAAGAAGCTTGTGAAGACATTAACCACGCGTTAATTCGATTGGTCGCAAAGCACCAAAATTTATACGATAAATCTTGTAGCTTCTACAAAGACAATTGTAAAAGAAAAGAAGCATGGGAGATCGTTGTTGCTGACTTAAACCAGCAAGTCGGATGCGAGGCTACAGGTAGGTACATTATTTACGGTATAATATATAGTAGTTTAAATAGAGAGAGAATTTGAATAATTAAATTAACGATGATAAAATTATATAAAAATGTTATGTATAAAATGTAATGCCAAAACTTTTTAATTATTTCAGATGAACAAGCAAGAAATCGATGGAAACAGCTGAAGGCGGCATATATAAAACATCGAAAGATTATAAACAGATACATTCCTTCCGGATCTGCTCGTCAACCGGAGGCAAAATCTTGGCCGTATTACGATGCACTAGGTTTCCTGGACCAAAGAGTGGCTCATCGCAAGTGTAGTATTTCCTTGTAACACACTCGGGTAGTCCGCCGGCTCGGCAACGCACACACACACACAAGGCACAACCGCTCTCTCCGGCGGTCCAAATACGAGTACCCTCTTGCATGCACGCACGAGACAGCGCACCGCGCAGGCGTATAAATATTCACAAACACTACATCCCTTCCTCAACAATATTTATTTTACGTTTCGATTATATTAATGAATTCTTGATAAATCTCGATTCAACAATTTTACATATGGAGCTGTGCAGAATTGGAACATCAATAGCTCAACAATAGAGTTATATAGAATCGGAACATTTGTAACTCACAAAAAACCCTTTAAATCTCAATGTAGGCAAGATAATTATATCACACAAGAACTTCTTCCCCTCTTTACACTGTAGAAAGACCAACACTTAACACACCTCACTGTCAATACTTATTCGTAGAACCAGATCACTTATTCTTCCTCTATTTATGAATCTTCACCCTCAGCATCCTTCCCTTGAATTGATTTCCATTCGCCGTGAACTCTTTTTAGGTGAACTATATTCCTCCTATATCTCTGTCCAGTTTCGTCGTTCCTTATAATAGTGTCTGCGCCTTGAGAGACTTCTACTGTATGCGGAACTGGATTGAAATTTGAGCTGAGCTTATTGGTTTTGTCCATAGTTTTTACATACACTTTATCTCCCTCAGTTATAGCAGAATCAGCAGCCTTCCTTTTCCTGTCAGCATATTCCTTCCCTCTTTCCTTTTGTTCCTTATCTCTGTCTCTTACCTCTGAATCTTCTATTTTACCTCTATCCATTTCTTCAAATGAAGGAATTTCATCTCTATTCCGTCTTCTATAGAAGAGTTCGGATGGTGTTTTGCCGGTCACCGTATGGGGTGTGCTATGTTACATCATCAGATATTCCCAGAGACTTTCTTTTAAATCCTTTTTTTCAATCTGGCTGATTTTTAAACGCTTTAGAATATCGCGATTTTGTCTTTCGACTTCCCCGTTC
>CAKNYM010013273.1:0-25422 GCA_932195095.1 Andricus curvator | reverse complement strand
AAAAAACGATTGTTTATAAATGAGGAAAGTCGAAAAAGTTGAAAAATACAACATAAAAAGATACACAAAGTACTTTGCGTGTCCTAAAATTTGTATAAGGCATGTAATACGTCATCAGCATACAAATCAAAAAGAACCTAAAGAACTTTGTGCCTTTTTTGCCTTGTAAAAGTGACCGAGTGCGGAGCGAATTTACAAACGAAAAGAATCGCTTGCCCTTACGTATGTTTTAGCCTTGTGAAATAGCTCGGACTCTGATCGGAAATCCAAGGGAAATAAGTCCCGGCTAGATTCGGCTATACATTAGCGACGATCGTTCGGGTAAGTTCGGGACAGCCGCTGAACACACAGTGTCCCTTACGTATGTTTTGTTGTTGTATTTTGAGGCCGTGCTCGAGCTCTCCGATAAAGGCATCGTCCGCAAGTGCCTTTGTGTTCTTTTTGCCTTGTATTTTTCACTTTCCGCGACTAGTAAAAAATCGCAAGTCCATTTTCTAATAGAAATTGTTTAAAAAATCAATTTTTTATTGCAAAATATGAAAGAGCACATTATTTTTACCCAAATAGTGTATCTAGATTATTCAAGATTTTATTCGATCTCAGAGTTCTTTGGGAAAACAGTTTTTCTCGATTTACTCAGTTCGAGTGAGATTGGACTTATGTATCTTTTTAGTTTGTACGGCAGTAAAACTGACTGAAAATGGGAGGACCGATCGCCGCCGGTCCACTTGAGGGAGCGACGAGCGTAGTGGCCACGTGTTCTCAGAATTTTTTTCGTTTTACAACTTTTTCAGTTTTCTTCGTGATTTGAAACAGAGCGGATGTCTCTATTTGTTTACGTCGAAAACTATCCTGTTATATTAACAGAAATCTGTTATATAACAATTTTCACTCGTCTGCCTTGTTTCTTAATCAATATCTTCCTTTCAAACTTAAAAGCGTGTGTCTTTGTCCAACGTGTTTGTGAATATTGTGTTGTCGGATTAAGGAGTGATTTACTTCCCCGCGACCATCTCTCCCTTCTCGGAGGAGGAGAGAGAGGGAGAGGGAGAAAGAGAGAGGGAGAAGCTGCACGTCATAGAAGTGCTAAGTTGATGCATGAATACTTTTTTGTTACCAAATATTGCATATCAAAGATTTAATTTTAAGTTTATTTTTCAATTAAATATCTGGCACTGAGGATGACCCCTATCCGTGGTCGAAACGTTTGCCAATTCATTTTTTTATAAAATGCATGTTTGTAATTACATATGTAACTTCTCAGAAGACCCTAATGCCAATACAAAAATCTTCCTAAACAATTTTAATAATTGGGTCAATTAAATTCGACATCTTTCAAAAAAGCAGTACAGATGTCACTGAACAATTTGTAAATATGTATTGTATTTTTGTAACACTTTATAATATTTTGGAAATCGGTTTTTCACATTAAATCTTTTTTCATTAACATTCAAACTTGCTGCAAGAATATAAAAGATTCCTTGGTTCGAGAGGAATAGATTGACCTATACTATCAATACATTTTAATAAAGAGTTAGGAAGTTATGGTAATGCATAATATTAAAAAAAACGATTTTTTATAGTTAAAATTTTGTATTAACATAATTCAAAATTGATACAAGAACGGACAAGATTCCTTAATTCGAGGCAAATCGATTGACCCATAATAATAATACACTTTATTGAAGAGTAAGGAAGTTATGCTCATTTATAAAATTTGAAAAATCTCTTTTAAACAGAAAAACTTCTTTCATCGACATAATTCAAAGTTGATGCATGAATAGAAAAGACTTTTTCATGATAAATTTTCAAATAAAAGAATTCTCACAATTTTCGTAAAAAAATTATAAAGCTGGGAAAGGGATGGGGTGCGACAGAACTTCCCCCTTCCCTTTCCCAGCTCGAAAAATTACTATTTCAAATACAAAATTTGATTTTTCTGATTTCTCATTGTATTTAAAAAACTGTTGGTACTTTTTTACTTTTTCTAAATTTCTATTTCTAAATTGATCGAAATGAAAACTTTAGTTTGTCTATTATTTAAAAAATCATTAATGCTTCCTCTATGAGGAAACAAATACATTTGCTAACGGGAAGCAAAGTGCTCGTGAAATGAACACCATATAATTGAAGAGTCCGCGGTCTAAACCTGTTAACTGACATTTCAGAAATTTTACACGGCGAAGGAAAATCGTTGTTATTTTTGCAATTTTCAATATTTTTTTAAACTGTAAAATGTGTTTTGTTTATTTACCAGAGAAAAATAATACACGTTAGTTTGAAAACATTTAAATCAAAATCGAACGTTATATGATAAGTAATAGCTATACATATTTTTTTCTACAAGGGTCCCAGCGCGGTCTAAATCTGTTATCTGCAGTGTTCTACCACTTTCCGCGCTTCAATTTCCTATAAGACGCCATAAGCAATTAACAGGTTTAGACCGCGGACCTATGCTGTTGATACCAAAACGCGATTTTCGAAAATACAATAAAATAACAGGTTTAGACCGCGGACCCTTCAATTATAAATACAAACAAAGTGGAAACACTCGAGATCGAATTCACAGCTAGTTTATAATGCAATCCGGTTACGGAAAAAGTAAAATAGTTTACGATTTTCCTTGCACAAGTTACAATTTGAGATAGTAAAAATTAAATTATAGGAAAAAGGTACGTTCAGAGTTTCAATGAAGCATGTTAAATGATAAATTCAGCCATTTACTAAAAAATAAACATTTGTCTTCTAATTTAAAGTAGATAAGTTCTTGTAATTTGTATTATTAATTATTATTAATTCATTATTTAATTACTACAACTAAAAAACTTTTTTGGTTAAAAATTCAACTAAATGCCTACGATATATACATAAAACGTTCCATCTAAAGCGTCAAAAGACAAAAACTGACAAAATAACTCTTAAATCACATGACCTTACTCTAAAATGCCCGACAATCCAACAATTCCAACGTTTTCATCGATTTTCTCCGTTTACTGATTTTGAAGTTACTGTCTTTTTCATAGAACGGCAGAATACAGGCAGGTACACAGTGTGCCGAAATAGCGAAAAGCTAGCTGGCCAAAAGTATAGAATGTTCTTAAAATGGGCCAAGTTCTATTACTCACGGGTTTTTGGGGTCGCTAATTACGAATCCGATGTCAAAAATTCCGAAAAAAATGGCGGCTCCAATATGGCGGGCGAGTATGCTAAATAAACTTTTGATTCTTTTCAAAATTTGTATAAGGTGGTTTTGAGCTCGCTAATTATGAATCCGATGTCAAAAAATGGCGTATCCAATATGTTGGACACAGGATTCGTAATCAGTGACCTCAACACCCCCTTATACTAACTTTGAAAAGAATCAAAAGTTGATTTAGCATACTCGCCTGCCATATTGGATCCGCCATTTTCTTTTTTCAATTTTTTACATCGGATTCGTCATCAGCGACCTCAAAAACCCGCGAGTAACAGAATTTGGCCCATTTCATGAACATTTTATACTTTTGGCCAGATTTTCGTGATTTGGTCCCACTGTGCAGTGTGCACTGTGCGCCGCGGCCGCCGAAGAAAAATCCGAGTCAAAGAACAAAGTTGCAAAAAGTAGCAGTCAATTTTCATATATGTGTTAGAATGCGTTTCTATTGACTCATAAAAAAAAATCGGCGGCCACTGGTGGTCAAAATTACTTCAGTACTTTTGTTAAAACGATTACTCGCTGACTATGTGAAAAAAGTCGATCATAAGTTTATAACAATTTTAAGGAAAAATATCAATTATTTTGAGTTTGAATTTACAGATTTGATTTTACTTATTATCAAAAAGAGATTCCATATTCAAGCGTGTAAATCAGTTTACTTCTACAGAAATCAAACATTTTAACAACAAACACTTTATTTCGACTTGGTGAGCACAGAATGTTGCGTCCGTGAAGCGCACGTTTAAAGTAAGCTCAAGAGCATTTTAGAAATACCTGGGCCCTCTATATCGCTTTTCCGAGGTTTATAACCATCAGTGAGACAATCCCAACTTTCAAAACTAATTAAAAAATTTTTACATTCTCATTCTAATGAGAAGGTATTGGTTTTATGAAAATTTGACATAGTCGGTTTTCATCAAATCTCCACGTTTTGAGACCCCCTGAGCCAGAAAAAACGATTTTTACCAAGGTGCCTGTCTGTCTGTAGTCTGTCTGTCTGTCTGTAGCCACGATAACTTTCGAAAAAATGATCAGATTTGATTGAGCTTTGGCACACTTTTTCATGGCCTAAAAAGAAAGAACGAGTTCGTTAACCAGCTATTTTGGATGAAAATTCAAAAAGTGAGCACATTTTGAAAATTTTTGAGACCACTTTTTTTGAAGATTTAAAAATTCTATGTACGGTTATTAGTAGTACGCAAAATGACGAACAAAATATTCTAATGACTTTTCGTGATAAAAAAAAAATTACTGGAGTTATAGCATTTTCAAAATTCCAAAAAACAAACGAAAATGAACATTTTAAGCCGAAAAACGCACGATATGAAAAAAAGTCAAGAGGAGAAAAACGTTGCTTCTTGAACACCCTACAATATTTTCATAACAACTTTTTGAATTTTTCGAAAAATAAAAAATTCAAATTTTGATCGCACAAAAAAATAATGAAAAATCAAAAATTCCATTTTGCTCTGAAACTATGCAAGATACGAGAAAAGATCATTCCACCAAAATTGTGCACCTAAAAACGATCTAAAAATTTCTTCTCATTCACTTTTTGATATGACGCGTAGTTTTTGTTTTATTCGTAAAAAACAGCATTGAAAATAGAAAAATCAAATTTTTAGACGAATAACACGAGCTACGAAAAAAATTACAAGAACAACATTTGTTCATCCAAGGAAGAGGTACAAATTTGTTGTGAATCATGTTTCGATAGGATGAGTAGTTTTTGTTTTATTCGTGAAAATAACATTGACAGTAAAAAAAATCAAATTTTTGAAAAAACAATGCAAGGTACGAAAACAGATAAATGAACAAAAATTGTGCATTCAAGAAAGATTTACAAACTTGTAATCAATTTTTGTTGTAAGAATATATTCAAAATGAAAAAATTAACTTTTTTGAAAAACGGCACAAGCTAAAATAAAATTTTAATGAATAAAATTTGTCGCCTTAATTATATCATTATTTTTCATTTGAAATCAAATACAAATTTAGTAATTTGTATATGAAGAAAATATAACACGAAGCACAAAGTGCGCGCTCAGTTTATTTACCAAATCGCACGCCGTAAGTGCGTTCAAACTTTTTTGTTTCTATCATACGGTGCACAGAACCGAGCGTGGAACGCAAGGTTCAAATGATTTTCAAATCAAATATCGAGCGCGAGGCGCGAGTGTCTGGATGAGAATGTGTTCCTTAAGGTCGATAGAACCTCGAGTAAATAAAGTTCCTTTTCAGTCTAAAATAAAAAAAAATTAAAAATCACTTAATATGTAGAGGTTTTGATAATTTTATAATATTTGCAAACAAACTTTTTCTTTTCATCGAAGTCGAACACGAAGTTGAAAAATCTAGAGGAACCGAGCGTAAAGCGCGATGTAGATACGCCCGAGAGCGTAGCGTGAGGTGAATACATAATCGAGCGTGAAGCGCGAGATCCAACAGTTGCGCGCCCTAGGCGCGCTCAAACTAGCGAGCGAAGCGAGCCGCGCGCGAAGCGCTCGATGAGAATGTGCCCGCGGGGCGGGCAGATTTTTTTTTTTTACTTTTGACCACATTTTACGTATTTTGAACCACTGTAAGGTACACAGACACTTAAACTCTTAAATGCTTAATCAAAAACTTCAGAGTTTCCAGTTTTAATTACTAGAAGGGTTAGACTTTATATACACACGTCAAGTTTAGATGTTAAATAAAAATGAGCATCTATACGAGTTTAGAGTTTTTTGACTCCCCGTGGGCACATTCCCCTAAAGAGATTATGTTTACTTTTACAGTGACCCTACTAAAAAAAAAGTCAGGAATCGTCAGAAAAAAAGTCAGGACTTCTGACCATTTCTGACCAATTTTGTTACGTTTCTCGACAGAAATCGTCAGGAAAAGTCAGAATTCGTGAGAAATGTTCAGAAATCGTCAGAGCTTGGGTTCGAAGGATAATCCTTTTATTAGGGGTCCAAGAATAGAATGCCATAAAACCTAATCCCATTTATATTTCCCAGGTTATTTATATTATTTATTTATATTTATTAATGCATATTATCTTTTTACTTATATTTAATTATTAATATTTGTATATTTAATGACTCTCCAAGCTAAATCTGAAAATTTTGTCCGTTTTGACGTATCTCTTTCTCTTTACAAGATACATTATATTTAATGTAATTTTAGTTTTTTTAGGAAAATTTTTAGGTATCTGAAATCGTTCACACCCGTAGATTCTGAATTGCTTACTTTTGAATCTGTATATGCAACATTGAAAAAAAATTATTTTCAATTTTTAATCCTTTTGGGTTTGCCTACCTGCGGTCCTAGCCGATGAGCTACCTGATAGGATGTGAATTAGCATATCTTCAGAAATCGCCAAACTCGTCAGGAATGGTCAGGATGTTCAGGAATCGTCAGAACTTCTGACCATTTGTGACGATTCCTGACCTTTTTTTTGAGTAGGGTATTGTACGGATTTATAATTAAAATTTTAATTGCAATGCAACAATTGAATGCCTTTAAAATATGAATAATTAATTTTGGAGGTTTGTGAGTAGAATTAAAAGTGACAGTAAAATTAAGATGTCAGTATAGAATAGAAGACAGTTTTATAAGCAAACAAAGAGCGAAGGCACTGTTTGGAATGCATTAAAAAATCCTCGAGAAATTATCAACATTTAAGATATCCCTCTGAATATATGAACTATCTCAGCTCTCAGACTCGTCGACCAATCGGATCTCTGTAATTAGGCTAAGGCTGGCATGGATAACGTATAGTCGGTTATGGTTATAGAAGCCTCCGGCGCGCCCGTGCTGCATACGATTACTGCAAGTCTGCAACCGGTCGATCTGAATTTCGGTTTATCCCAAGCTATTATTGTTAGCAGGCAGGAATTTAAAAACGAAAACTAAAGCTCTAGTCATACAGGCCGACACTGAAATACACTAATGATACCATATAATCTTTGGAATGCGCAGTCACGCGAGTTTTAAATTTGAAGATGAAATTTGCCATATGTCTGACGTATATTTTCCATTTAATTTTGTGGTGGCGGATATTTCTGTTCTTAAAAAAGTAGTTTCAGAAAGAAGTTTCAATACGGCAACGATTTAATTCTTGGTCTAATCCATTCCTTTTTGGTCGAAAAGAAGTTGCGAATATATTTGTAATATTTGCAATATTCTCATTATTGTGCTATAGTTGAAATTAAACAGCTGATATAATATACAGGGATACAAAAAGAGATAGAGACGCAGAATAGTGTTGATTATTCTAGAAACATTAGGAATATTTTCAGTATACTCAATAAAATGTTTGAACATTATAAAAAGACTTGTATTTTATATTTGTAAGACATTCTCAGAATCGATCAACAGATAGAGTATACTTTTACTAAGATCTTTTTTTTAACGAGAATAAATCCAATTTAATGTTTAAAAAATGCTCAGAAAACTCTACAATATTCTATATTTAATTCCAGAACGTTAAAAAATATTCCGAAATGGTCCAGCATTTTCAGGAAAAGTCAGGAACATATTCCACAATTGTCAGAGAAGTTTTGATTAGAATATTATCGGTGTACACTAAATCTTAAAGCGTCAAATTTTGATCCAAAAGTAGATAAATTCCTTGCAGTGGGAAAAACAGTTGAAAACTACATAAATACTACATAGAAAATTACAACTACATTAACATCATCCCATGTAGACGTCAATTGTTTTTTGCACTAGAAAGTTAATATTTAGGGGTCGGAAAAAGACCATGAAGTTGTCCATTGATGTAACATGGGAAAATGTCAGCTTGTTGTAAATCTAATATTTAAACGCGATGATATGATACAAATGATTACGCATTTCACAATATTGTTCAGAATTCGTCACAGAATAAGAATCAATCCAAAATTTCAAGAGTGAATGACTTTGAGCCATCCTTATGGGTCGCCAAAGAAAATCCGATGTCTCACTTTTGAATTTTATGTAATATAGCCATTTATTAACGCTTTTTGAAAGTTCGTTTTCATAAATAATCAATTATCGGTAATTTAAGAATACCCAGTCATCTGTTAACTAATTTTCATCTGTTTAAACCATTTTAATTTGTTTAAAGTTTTGTTTTTCAGGTAAGTCGCGAAATGAATGTATTTTCTAGACGCTATGAGTTCTTTAATCAATTATAACAATGAAATATTGTTTACAATAATTTTTCATATATTTGAATAATGCGTGTTTATTCAAGTACATAGTTTATCTAAAAATAGCAGGAGAATCATTTGCCCCCACCAAATTTTTGACAGATTTTAATATTTTTAAGTACTAATTTGTTTTCTAAGAATACATTTAAGAGTATTCTTAGAAAAGAAAGTAGTACCTAAAAATATTTCAATATTTCAAAAAATGGTGAAAATAAAATATTTAGAAAAATAAAGTTGCTTAAATAATTTAAATTTGCTGAAATATTTACGATTATTCTTAGAAAGCAAATGAATGCTTGAAAGTATTAAAATCTGTGGAAAATTTGGTGAGATAAAAAGGTTTTTCCTGCTTCTTTCAGGTAAACTATATACTTGAACAAACACGCAATTATTTAAATAATTTCAAAATAATTGGAACAATTTATTTTATTGTTATGACTGATTACATAACTCATAACGTCTAGAAAATACGTTTATTTCACGACTTACCTGAAAAAACAAATGTTTAAACTATTTAAAATTGTTTCAAAAATCGCAAATTCGGTAAAAGATAAGTGGATATTCTTGAATTATCGATTAATAATTATTTGTGGAAAAAAAACGGTACTCACAACCGAAAATGAAGCTCTACGGGATAAGATTAAATCAATTCAAGATAGTCAGAGAAGACTAGATCAGCGTGTTCTAAGGACGGAAAATCAGCAATGTGAGGATGAATTGATCATTGCTCAAAGACTATCAATGTGCAGCTAACTCCTACTGAGATAAAAAATGTACACAGGATGTCTTCAACACTAACAGTATCGTCGACACAAGCTCAGTCATCTGTCTTAGGAGCGGCGGTAGATTCAAGTTCAACTTCTACCTCTAAACGTTTTTCCACAAAATCAGTTGTTGTTCATCCAACTAGTAAGCCACGATTAGTGCTGGTTAGATTCTCAACGCTAAGGCCTACAAAGGAGATGATTTCTAGTATGAGAAAGAAGAAATCTCTATATGCGAATGAAGTATGTTTGGATATCTGAAAATCTCGTCTTTACATTAATCAATACCTCCCTGCAGCCACATACAACTTACTTCGCTCTACTAGAGAAACGGCTACGTTACTATCGTACAAATATGTGTGGCAGGTGAATGGTGTGATCCTCATTAGGCGAAAGGATAAGGATCCTATAATCAGGATTCTATGTCTGAGTGATCTTGACCTTTTGACTGAATGACTAACTCCTGAACAACGTAGATCCTTGCCTTTGAGTAATAACCCTGACTCCAATCCGGCCTCTTGTAACTCGCTAATAAAAATCTGTCACATTAATATTAACTCACTGAAATCACATATCAACTTACTTCGTGCTTACTTAAATCATAATATATATCATGTCATAGCGATAAGTGAAACATGGCTAACTGAAACTATTAGTGATAATATTGTTGCTCTTGAAGGTTATTCGTTTGTGCGTAGGGATAGAGATGGCAGGAGGGGTGGAGGTGTTGCGGTGTATGTCATAAATGGTCTAAACATCAAATTATTGGAGACATCAAAGGGTGTTTTTAATTAACTAAAATTTATTATAATGGAAATATCTTGTCGTGCTATGTCACCGCTGCTATTTTCTGTTGTCTATAGAAGACCTCATGGTCAATACCTACGAAATTTTGAATCCTCCTTTTTGAGATTCATTCATGAATATGAAAATATTGTACTTATGGGTGATTTCAACTTAGACTTAAACAGTTGTGAACCTGGATCATTATATGTAAAGGCATTACTTGACTCGCTTGATCTGTTTATAGTGCCGTATTCTGCAACGCACCATACTCCGAACTCTGATACGTGGTTGGATCTATGTGTAGTAGATGATGAGAGAAAAGTATTCTCAACTCATCAATCAACAGTGCCATTTGTGGCTGGACATAAACTCATTGCAATTGAATATACTTGGAAATTTAGTATTTCTTCTCAAGTAAGAAAAACATATCGTGATATTCGTAATATGGATGAGGGTGCCTTTCTGACTAAATTGCAGTCTGTGGAGTGGGGTGCATTTGAAGGTTATCTCTCTGTAAATGAGAAACAAATCTTCATGAGTAATGTCTTAAATGCGGCTATTGATGCATTTGCACCTTTATGCTTGTTTACCCCACCACGAAAAAGTTTTTGCCCCTGGATGACGGACGAAATCAGGAATATGATAAAGGAACGAAACCGCGTGTACAAGACTTGGAAAAGAGTAGGAAATCTAGAAGTACATGCTGATTATAAGACTCTGAGAAATGGTGTCACTCGTAAGCTTAATGAAGCAAGGAACTTTTATAATGCAACAAGATTGGATAGTGTAAATAATTTTAGAAATCTGTGGAAGGAATTAAGGGCTCTGGGATACGTTAGACCAAGGTGTGAAGAGTTGCCACTTATATGTTCAGTAAATGAAATTAATTCCTACTTTCTCTCTATTTGTGGTAACTCTGCATATAATGTAACCGAGTCAGGGGTCACTGACCTCCTGAATTTTCCTTTTGAGGATTCTCGATTCTATTTTCAAGATATAACTCCCCTTTCACTGATTGATAGCTTGGATAACATAAAAACAGAAGCTAGAGGGGTTGATGGTCAGTCTATAGGCTTTGTTGCAAAGGCTTTACCAGTTCTTTTCCCATACATACTCAGTTTATTTAACTCATCGTTATAAACCTCCGTTTTTCCTGAAGAGACGAAGAAGTTTATTATAAAGCCTATAAACAAGATTAAGGCTCCTCAACATGTTGGAGATTATCGTCCTATTGCAATCCTCTGTTGCCTCTGAAAAGCACTGGAAAGAACTGTTCATGATCAGATGATTGAATACATTGAATCCAATAACTGCTTGAGTGCTTATCAGTCAGGTTATAGACATGGTTTCAGTACGCAGACGCTATTGCTTAGGGTCACTGACGACATTCGAAGAGGCATTGATAACCGAATGGTGACAATTATGGTCCTGTTTGATTTCAGTAAAGCATTTGATATGGTCCCTCATATGCTTCTTTTATTAAAGCTTAAGAATGATGGATTCTCGGCTAGAGTACTTAAGTGGATGTCATCATACCTTTCGGGCCGTCAACAATCGGTTGTTGGATTAAGTGGAGAAAGATCGGAGTGGGGAGAGATTGGCACTGGAGTTCCACAGGGGTCTGTACTTGGGCCTTTGCTATTTATACTCTTCACCAATGATATTGGATCTGTTATCAAGTACTCACTTCATATGCTTTTTGTGGGTGATCTTCAAATATACATCCAGTGTAGTCCAGATAAAATCAATGAGACTATTGATCTGATTAATCAAAATGTAAGGGCGATATATGAATGGTCAGAAACTAACAAACTTAAAATTAATGCAAGCAAGACCAAAGCGCTAATATTTGGAAGTTCTAAATATATAAATAGCCTCGACATGGCCTCTCTTCTCCCGGTTACGATTCTGGATACCATCATTCCTTTCGTCGATAATGCTAAAAACTTGGGATTAATCCTTACTCCTGCATTGGCTTGGGATAAAGATGTCGGTAACATTTCTAGACGAGTTTATGCTACCTTGAAACAGCTGCAATTTAACAAAAATTCTTTGTCCACTGATCTTAGAGCTAAGTTGGTCTCTTCCCTCATAATACCTTACTTCGATTATTGTTGTGTGGTTTACAATGACTTAACTGAAGAGCTTAATCGGAAATTGACTAAGCTGTTAAACTCGTGTATAAGATTTATATTTAATGTAAAGCGTGATGAGTATATAACACCATATCATAAAAGGCTTGGGTGGTTGAGTGTTGCTAGTAGAAGAAAATATTTTATAAGTGTTATTACTTTTGGTATATTAAAATCGCGACGCCCAGAGTACTTTTAAGACCAATTTGTTGAAAGGGTGGCTGTCACTGATAGGGAAGTCAGAAACCTTGAACGACTCTGAGTTCCAGAGAGTAGAACGGTTTTTATATCAAAGGTCCTTTATTGTAACGGCGAAAACGCTCTGGAATAGTTGGCCAGCCACTTTGGTAGAAACTGAGACGTTTTCTCTGTTTACAAGTAGGGTTTTTGCGTATCTGCGTGAGATGGAGGAGTAAGCATTTTTATGAATTTGTACAGTATAAGTGAGTTATAGTTATGCCATTGAATGTTATTGAGATGTGTGAAATTATATACCATCATAAATGTAATTAGTACTTTCTATCACGTAGGTTGATGAATATTGTTGTTTAAAACCTGAACCCGTAGTCTGTAAGTTTGTAATAATTGAGAGTTATGCAACTTTTGTACACTAATGTATACAGTATATGTGTTCTTATAGGAATCCCTAGGACAAAATTATATTATATACCATTAAGCCATTTCCCTTTCGGCGAGCCTCAAGGGGTAAGCGTGACACTACCCGATTCGGGTAGTGTTTCTAGGTGGATAGTTACTTGTAAATAACTACAAGTGTGGGCTCACCACACCCACCACCGCCAACAGCAACGCAGTAGTATCAGACGGTCACCCATCCAAGTACTAACCGCGCCCAACACTGCTTAACTTCAGTGATCTAACGGGAACTGGTGTTTCCAGCGTGGTATGGCCGTTGTATAAATAAATAAATTATTTATTAAATATTATAATAAAATATATATATAATATAAATATATATATATAAATATAATATAAATAATATAAATATATAATATAAATATATATATAATATAAATATAATTATTTATTAAATAAATATAAATAAATCAATTAATATCTCCTCTCTCTCTCACTTTCTCTCCCTACGTTAGTAAGAGGGAGAGCGACATAATAGTGTGAAGTTGCTGAGAGGAAACGAATTTGTATCCTCACGTGTACATCCAAAAGGCACAATGTGGCACTAAAAGTGCTTTATTGCCATCTCTGTCACTCTTACGGCATTGGCCCTGATATCGCTCTGACAAGCGCTCCAACGGATATAAAGTCAATTGTCGAGAATGAGAAGTGCCGATTATACTGGCACGCTCTCGGAAGTGCTAAGTCTTTACTGGTTCGTCGCCTCAAGAGCATCCCTGTGTGTCAACGAAATGCCGAAACACTTGCAGGAAAAATGCAGAATGCGGTCACCCTTGGGTCGCTCCGTGTCCTCAAGGTGCATCAGCCTTAGTCGTGAGACATATTAACAGCTAAAACTGGAATGGCATCCTCCCGGTGAAATCTTGCTGTTGTCTTCATGACAAAATCTCAGCAGCTGGATCAGCCTGGATCTCAACATGGATCTTAACATCAGAAGTGCGGAAAGTGCATTATTCCATTTAGATGCTTCACTTCTAAAAGCAACCTTCCTCGAACAGTTCCTCGACAAGAAAATGCACAGAATTTTTTACAGAAATCTAAAAAATCAGTTCTTGTCGAAGGAGCTAACGTTTGCTTTTCTCAAATCATCCGGACGAGGGTGATAGAGTCAATTGTCCAAAACGAGAAGTGTCAAAATTTCTGGAACTACGATTTTCGGACAGCAGTCTCACACTCGAGGCCTGATATCGTTCTCCAAGACTTCGAGAAACGAACTATATTCGTGATCGAATAACATTTTTTTAATTATTTGTACAATGTCCCATAAGATATAATGTTAAACCAAGGCGAGTGGGCAGCTGCTCTATCTGTCGGATTTTTTTGCTACCGCCAAGTAGAGAGTGTACATTTACGGACGTCTGTTTAAGGAGTCGGATAGGGCTGGACGAAACTCGCTTCACATGCCACTTTTTGAGAGATCTAACCTCGAAATATAATATTATAGAAAATCGAGAAATTCGGGATCGGAGTGCTGCCATCTGTTGAACAATTCCAAATTAGTGCTATAGTGTATTATGGGAAGTGATGAGCAATTCTAGTGTGTTTCTAGTTTGGTGTTCTTGATTATATGACAGCTTTTATGTATTTACAAATTAATATTCCTTATTTCACGATAAAATACTTAAACATTATACTATTTAGCTAAAATTGAAAAAATCTTGCCGAGAAAGAAGGTTCCTTGACGCCAAAATTTGCGGGTCTAGAAAATTTAAATCCGATCAAATTTTCTGGACTAGAAAATTAAAATCCGGCATGATTTGATTCAACCAAAATATTAGTTATCGG
The DNA here is from genome assembly GCA_932195095.1 of Andricus curvator. Lineage (NCBI taxonomy): Eukaryota > Metazoa > Arthropoda > Insecta > Hymenoptera > Cynipidae > Andricus > Andricus curvator. The sequence continues at coordinate 10,925 of CAKNYM010013273.1, read as the reverse complement.
TAAGGTAGGTACCTAATGCATGCCCTTAAGAAAGGAAGCAATATTTTGAAATTTTAAATATTTTTAGATCTCCTGAAACATGGTGTATTCTCGAAATCCAAGTGGTCAGTTCCTCGTAGAAACCCCTTTAATTTTAATGATTTGTGTTTGCAAGGTTTATAAGAAATAACTTTGTTCACAGCATATTAAAGTTTTGAAGCACACACAAGTTGGAGAGTTTGTCGCAAATGAATTTAGCGCATTGGTGGATAAGTGTGATGATACACTGACTGAAGATAACTTCTGCCAAGTTAGAATAATGTATAAGCAGAGAATATTTGAAAACATCATTAAGGAGAGCAGTAAAGCATCCATTGAATACAAGCAAAATTATCTGACGTCTCTCATTCGCACAGCAGAGGAGGCTCCCATAGAATTAGTGTTACTTTACTTAAAGCAGGTATATTTATTTGTGTACCAGTTGCTTTTCAACAATTTTATTTTCCTGCAAAGATATTGAAATGTTTCTTTAAAAATTCTAGCTGATTCCTTGCTTTGTCGAAACTTTGGCTAATGAACAAATACTCATGTCAACTTTAACTGTGTTACAACCATTGCTGGAAACAGGGAACGATGTCTTTGCGCTGCACGCCCAGTACTTCATTTCCAAGTTCTCAGAACTCTCTTCACATAAAAAAATGGTGAGAACATTTTCTTATTGTCAAATTGTATATGACATACATTCACAATACAAAACTCATTAAAAAATTAAACATTGATACATTCCAGAAAATCAGAATGACAGCATTAAATTGTTTGATAAGCTATGCTCAGTATCCCCCTGTGGTAATTTTACCATTCAAATTAGAGGTTCTCGAAAAATTGCACCTTGCCACTGACGATAAGAAGCGACTTGTTAGGAAGATTGCTGTGAAAGCGCGAATGAAATGGTTCTTGATTGACTTTCAAGCAGATTTAAAAACTCAATAACCTAATAAACGAATCACCATTTTTCGTTTATTTTTGTATACAAATTTATTGAAAAACAAAAGAGAGTAGGCTACACATTTTTCTTGTGCACATTTTAGTTGATTTTACCTATTTACAAATTGTATTTTAGAATATGATTAAAAATACGCGAAGATATTGAATTAAACTATTTTTTGGTGTCTTGAACTCATTTTGGTAAAAAATTGAGATATCATCCTATGGTTCTAGGGTTACGAATTGTATTACCTAACAATTTATACGTGAAAAATGTTATTATACGAGATAGTATTGCGCACACAGAGATTTTACGTCAAATTAAGAAATGTTGTACAAGTCTTTAATGAAATACATAGTAAATGTTGTAAACCAACGATTGTAATATTCAATAATAATAGTTCAGTTAATAAAAATGGAAAAAAGAAAGACAGACACGTTTGAAAAAGGCGAGGAGAAAAGAATCAAAATTCGAAAGTGAATGGGAATGCTGAAAGGAAATATTTATGGTTTTGACAAATTGCCGATTATGTTCGATCGCAAGTAAAAATTATTAAAAGATATATTTCGGAAACAGAATTCGTCCACAATGTTGTGATCTTTCACAGTATTATTCAATTGAAGAGTTGTTTAAAGTGCTGCAATCAATTAACGAAAAGAAGAAAACTGAACATAGTGAAAATGGTAAGTTTTCCAGGTGATATATATTATAGAACTAATATTATTATAAAATAATTGTTGCAATTATAAAAATTTAGGAGTATACAAACGTTCTTTATTGCCTTTTATTCAATTTCCCAAATTGGAAACTCGATATCTCAATTCTTGCGGACGTAAGTTGTTGCGAAAAAAATGTCGGTATAGTAGGAATCGTATGAAGTAAGTATCACGTGGCCTTAATAGTTATTTACAATTCTTTGACATTTTTGTTCATCTGTCCAGTATACAACACATTACAAATATATATAAATTCAACTACAACCTTTTTACAAATAATTACAACTATTCTATAACTTTCTACTTTGCACATTTGAAACAATTTAAATCAATAAAAATGTTATGACAGAAGTTGTATCACATTCCGTTTACGAGGTACATTGTATTCATTGAAATTTTAAGTTTCTAAAGAAAAGTTAGATGTCTAAAATTATCGAAACCCGTAGATTCTGAATTTCTAACTTTCGCAGCGGTAATTTAAAAATTTTATAAATTTGAATTTTCAATCCCTTTCAGCTGGTTTACTTGCTAGCCTAGTCGCAGGTATAAAGGGAACGTCTGTAGGCATTTAAAACTGGAACCTGAGTAGCTTTAAAAGTTTAAACGAGCAGCACTTAAACTTTTCAGTGCCGTTCGATCAGCAAGGTAGTATTCTACAGTACAAGGCTGTATACGTCATTCCATCAGAGTGTCATACGATATTTTTTGTAACAAATTCCATGTAAGTTGCAAATCTAGATAACAAAATGCCTGCGCGATACCATCTTATGTGCCGGCACGTGTGCGGATTGACCGGCCGGACTTGTCAGCATGTGAGTAGCGGAATGTAGTCGATTTTGCCATCAGACTGCAGGGTTAAAATAATATCTATGTATTTATGTGTGGCCGTCCGCGAAGAAAAGAACCTAACGCCCGGGAGGTGAATTTTACAGGAAGGGCATTCTCAGTCGATTCCGCAAGCAGGCATTTGAGTAGAGGCAGCCGTATACGAAAGCATCCTCTCCACGTACCACTATGTCTTTACGCTCCGCTAGCGGCATGGACATGGCTGGTTTACGTAGGCCTCTTGTTCCGCCTCCGAGCGCGCTTATCATGCCTATGTTTGTAGCTTAATAAAAACAAGGTTGTTGACTTGAAAAATTTCTGATCTTTGCAAATAAAAGAGTAACTAGAAAATTATCGTTTGGTGTAAAAAACTAAAAATCGATTTTTGAGGCGTTAGGTCCCTTTCTTCACGGAGGGCCACACATGCAGGGTGTCCAAAAAGTTCCGGGACGGCTGAATATTTCCCCAGGTAAAATATTTTCCAAAAACATTAAGGACATTCTTGGATTAACTTTCAACGAGGAATTAAATGGTATGGTGACCTTGGTTTTGGCCTTGACGATGACCTTCAAGGTTATTTCAAGGTTAACTTGTGTCTTTATTTAAATAGAAATTTCCTTATTTTACGTCGGCAATCGAAAGAGCGGGAAATTTCATGTACAAAAATGTACTCAGGGCATAGGTCAGGTGTGACCTTGATGGGCACTCAAAGGTTATTTAAACTTAAACAAGGTTTGGAAACATTTGAGAAGTGCAGCTTCTGGAAATAATTCATAACGACCTTACTTATTTATTTTAGGAAGGTGCATTTAGACGTGACGTTAGACATGACCTTGCCCATGTCCTCCAAGGTCATTTTAAGGTCTACTTTGTCTGAATACCTTTGAGAACCGCAGCTAGTTATTTTCATGTACTTTCAGCGTTACCTCTTGCCTCTCATGTTTTGGGGTGCTTGATTGTCGTGAGACCTCCTGCCTCTCACGTTTTGGGGTGCTTCATTATCGTGAGTCCACTTGCCTCTCACGTCTAGTTATACGCAACGGAATGCACAAGATTTTTATCGCAAATGCTCAAATTGTTGTCCACTCACTTTTCGACATTGAGCCAACCGATGATAGAAACCATTAACAGCATTTTTGATGATTTCGGTAGGAATTAGAGCGCATTCTTAAATTATTCTTTGTTGCAAGTCTGCTAAATTTCGAGGTTTAGTTTTATACACTCGATCTTTCAGATAATCCCAAAGAAAATAATCCAGAGGTGTTAAGTCAGGTGATCTAGCTGGCCATTCAATTGTACCTCTACGTCCTATCCACCGATGAATAAATAATGTATCTAAGTAAGCGCGAACATCTCGTCCGTAGTGAGGCGGAGCGCAATCCTGTTGAAACCATGTGTCATCAAAGTTTTCTCCAGCAATCTCTCTTATTTCAGGAACTATTTGATTTCGTGGCATAATCTCCTACGTACCAGTCTTCAAATTACCCTCAATAAAAAACGGTCCTATTATTCTATTGTTGAGTATTCCAGCCCAAACGTTCGATTTTTGTGGATATTGCGATTTCTCTTCTCGTGCCCAATGACTCATCGCGATGATCGGCATCATCTTAGTTTAACTTTTGAACCAGTATTACTTTGAACGGATGAAAATTTTCTCTCTGAAGAATGTTATTCACATACGACTGACTTATGTCATGCTCTTGAGCAGCCCTACGGATAATAGTATGCGGATCTTCGGTGAATGACAACAAAACATTCAATGAGTTCTCCTCATTTCCTGCTGACCTTCATCTCCCTGATCAAAGTACATCTCTTACAGTGCCTCTACCATGAAACCGTCTAACCGTTCGTTCCACGGTTGATGTTGCAATTCCACTCTGCCCCACCCCTAAATGTTTCGTTGAAGAGATTTTTCACTTCCCTGTAAGATCGCGTCACCGCACGCCAGCTTCTCATCATGAGAAGCGATACTCTTTCTCTTTGACCAAGACGTTCCATTTTGACTAATAAATTTCGGATTAATGAGGGTTTATGTTTATTTTTTTGAGTATTTTCTCTTTGGAACTTACGCAAAAATTTGTGTAAATGTACAATTCTACACAAGTTTGTGTAAATTTCAGAATAGAATAAAAAAAATGTAAAAAAATGTAAAAAATGTAAAGTGAAGAAAGAAATTTAAAATCGCTTCTTTTTTGCAAAAGTATTTAAAAAAAAGTATTGTTGAAAAATTGAATGTTTCAGTGATAAATGTAGTAGCTAGAAGAGTGTAAAATAATTATTCAATAGATTATAATCTATTGAAATTTTAGCTTAATCGATTTTTAGTAAGTGCTTCCCCAAAAAGTCGAAAATGTGTTTTCCAGAAAAAAAAAATAATAATAAATCACTTTAAAAGAAACAAAATTTACTACATCCACGTCGTTGCTCCTGATAAAAGGCTGAATTTAATTATACTTTACAACATAAAAGATGCAACGTGAGCTTGCTGATGACCTGTTCAGAGCAAGAGGGAGAGAGAGGGAGGGATAGAGAGAGGGTGAACGAGGTCGAAAAAAATTCGACCTTTAAATAACCTTGAAGGTCACCGTCAAGGTCAGAACCTAGGTCACTATTGAATTCCTCGTTGAAAGTTACTCCAAGAATGTTCTGAATGTTTTTGGAAAATATTTAGTTAATTAGTCCCAGGCAACTCCAATTTGTGCAGTATGATGGTCCTGAAAATCATTAAAATAATTGCGACATCGCGTAAAAACTGAATCTTTAACATTCAATCTATTTAAACAGGTATGTTTTTCAAATTTTTACATTTTCACATTAAAGACGCGTAATACTTTTAATTTATTGTTCAAAAATGATGTTTTACATACGTTTTTTTAAGAAACAAGACAACAGTTATGATCAGAGGGTAGAAAAATGAGGCTGGAAGTTTTGAACTTCACTTTAGCAACAATTTTATAACCACTGATTAAAAATTTGAGAAGTAAAATAGCCAAATGTTAAAACTTTTTGAACGACTGTCAACGTGCGACATAGAAGCCAAACGAAGCAGCAAACTCCAACTAACTACCATGGAGTATTTCACAGTGTTTGACAGTAACGCGTTACCACAAACGTTAAATTTTTTTAGTAGCGGTAACAGTAACGCGTTACTGATTTAAAAAAGTATCGGTAACGTTAACGCGTTACAATTGTTGGGTAACTATAGTGAACAGTAACGTACGTTACTGTACGTTACCTTAAAACGTTTTTTAATGGTATTTATACTAAATTACATGTCATGATAACCAATCAGGAGACGACAAAACAAGTATTTTACTAAACATTTCTAATAGTGTGGAAACGTTTTTTTTGGACAAGAAAAAAACAACTGAAAATATTTATAAATCGGAGAATATCTTACGCTTCTCATTAGCATAGACATTTTTTACATTCAAAAACTAAAAGAAATTATTTGTGTTTAAAATAATTCAGAAAATGGCCAACTCGGGAAACAAATTAAATACATTACCTATTTAAAAAGCGTTTAACAAACCTAAACAGATTTTTAATCGTCCTATCAATGCTCACTTAAGAAATAAGCGAACAGACCATTTATTTTATGGTTAAAATAAATGTTCAGGGTTTTAGAACCCTGTAAATAAAATGGCTGTTACGCCTCTGAGAATTTGGATAGACATCGTTATAGGTGATCAGGATCACCAGTCTTGTACGTACCGCTATACCAAACACAAGAAAAATATACAATTTCGTTTACTATGAAATTCCCTCTCTTATTTCTCTCAATTTATTGTCTTTACCGGTCAATGCAATTTTGCATCTATTTTAAATTTTCACAAATGTAAATAACTAAGAAGTCATCTTCATAAAATGATATTTTAAATAAGACATTTTGTGTAGTTTTTTTTCTGCTTATTTAGTCAAAAAAAATATATTGCACAATAAATTTCTTATAATTTTATTCCTCATACAACAAATTTAAAAAATCCCATGATGGAGATTTTGTATATGGATTGAATGCATTTCAAATCAGGCACCCTGATAGCATGGAACGTTCCGCGAGAACCTTCGGAACGTTCCAGGAACGTGTAAAATCTCCGCTGCTTGGGAATGTCCCAGTGGAATATTCCAGGAATGTTCCACTGGGACCTGAGGAAAACCTTCCGTTATTGTTATTTTTAACAAAAATTATCTCGTGAACCGTAAGAGATAGGTAAAAATGTATGTCATTTTTTAGTTTTGAGAACTGCATATACTACACTATAATATGATATCGTTATTAGAAACTGACATTGATTTTGACTTATCACTTACGGTTTACAGGGGAAAACTGTTTAATTTAATAAATTTTGCGTAAAATGAAATTTTCAAATGGTAACTTCAACTAATCTAAACCTTCAAAATTTTATATTACGTAAAAATGATCAAAGTAAACACTTTTTCCCTCTGTATTCACACCTTTATTTAAAACCGGAGTACTGCTAAGTATTAAGAAAATAGTTATTGTTAGGATTTATTGAGTAAAATGAGGCAATTGCATTTGAGGGTTAGAACTTGAATACTACAGCCTTGTGTAAAATTTATCAAATTTATCTTACCTGATATGAAATGGTTTGAGCAAATTGTTGCATTTCTTATCTGCGTCTCTCTCAAAGGACCACGTTTAATCGCACGTATCCATTGTTTACGTCTTTTTTTCGAAAACTATTTTTTCCTGAAAAGTGTACGCTTCACCCGGTCTGGCAAACTGTTTGTTTCTTTTATAATAGTTGGAATTTTATGAAATGTTATTCCACAATCCCTTCCTTTCTTCTTCGCACAATCCACAATAAAGCACGAGTTTACCATTAAAAAAAAAGGAATTAATTGATCCTCGAAAAGTACATTGCATGCGATCATAGTACACGTAAAAAATAAGTCTTGGAACATTTCCTAGATTAGTGCTGGAATTTTGGACGGGCCATGATTTTTATAAAGTCTCGTATACTTTCTATAAAGTGGTCATAAATTTTCATGGAAAAATAAAGAAAAGTCATGGAAGTTTTCAAGCATAGTCAAGGAACAACAGTCTTGGAATTCTTATCAGACAGTTTACAAAGAAAATGTATACAGTCATGAAATGGCTATAAAAAACTCTTTATATTTTCAAAAACTTGAAGTGAGTAACTGTGTGATTCAGAAAGAAAGAACTCGAATACGAGTCAGGGAAACACTCCATGACTATCTGCGAGAATTTGCACAGGCGCGGTCAGTGGCGTTCAGTGACAAATTAACATTGGTATGAATGTAGTAGACAGTGGACGAAGATTCAGTGCTCCCAAACCTCGGAGATTGGTTACCATTGGCTTGCTTATTTAAAATGATCAAATGTGCAAATAAATTGTTTACAACAAAAAGTATGTAATTGTAAAATGCATAAATATATTAGGAATGATTCAAAATGATTATTTATGATAAAAAAGGTATGCCTTCCCGTGGATTTAAAATCGATCGTTTATTTTTACAACTGGTCGCATAAAGGATTTAAATCTCCAAGATTTAGATGAGGTGAAAAATTTTATTCACTTGCTACCTTATTCTGCTAGATATCAAATTCCTTTAACAAAGTTGCACGATTGTTTCTCAAACGAACATTTACAGGCTTCAACATTTTTAGTGGTATTAAGTATTCCTACCTCTTTCTCAATCTTCGCGATATTACTTATAATACACTTATTTTTATTCAAAATAAATTAGAATATGGCTATTATTACATTGGAAAAAACAGGATGTAAGCAGATTTTATTTTCAAGTTCGTATTTCTGTACATAAAATATTTATAAAAATATTAAAATAAAATATAAGAATGTGTCTCATAATAGAATAAAATGTGTTTGCTTTTCATTACAAAAACATTTGCATAAAAGCCATCTTCACATTTATAATTTTAATAAATAATAAAAAGTTGTTTAGAAGTTAATCGAGTCACCACTAATACTTCTTGAAACACTAAGAGGGGACCCCGAGATATTACGAATCGAATATCTGGGTTATTTTTTTCAAAAAGATACACAACAATTTCCTTATTTCTTTAACAACATTTATTATTCTGATATAAAATCTAAAATACTTTTCATGGATTGTTGTTACAATAGGGTCATCCACTAATTTTTTTTTATTTTTGTATATTAAACTATATGCTCTAAAATCACTGATAATACCAGCATAGTGTAAAAAAAAACTTTTTTTCGAATTTATATTTGAAAAAGAAAAATTTGTACACATTTAAAATTCCTATTTCTGTCGCGCCCATTCCGCCATCTTGATGTGACGTAGCTAGCCGCCAAACGCTTGTAAATAAGCCGGGCGATTCACGATTTTTTCATAAAAATGCAAAAAAATCAGCGCTACCATTGATGTGTTGTGCCTCAATGCAAGAACACGTTTGTCAAAAATTCAGGAAAATTATTCATATCTATACCCAAAGGTGAGGAACGAAAAAAATGGTACAAAATTGTTCGCCGTGACATGTGCCCTAACACATCTTTAACGTCAACAGTATATTGTTGCGAAGATCATTTCAACGTAAGCAAATATTTTTATTTAAAATAGAAAACTATCAAATATGCTTTTTTGATAACATAAAACCCGTACTTTACTGATATTCAACAGTGTTATATATATGGGATGCCGGGACGTATGTGCACTTTAACCTTAAAATCAAATTGTTTATTTGCGCAACAAGTATTATAAAATTATATATTTTTTAACTTTGGAATCATGCTGCTATTTTTTTAAAAAGAGTGTCCGCTAAAGAGCGAATATATATTTAATTCTTATATTTTATCAAGTGCAAAATCAAAGTATTGAATGTTGAGGTTAAAGCTCGCTTTATGCAACATCGTCAACATCTATAGTCGATTATTTCGTTTCCTTTCTATTTCTTTTATTTAAACTAAAATAAATACGATATTATAATCTTGATCAAATAACTAACTTTAAATTCAATACAATACACCGGTTTGAATACTTTTTCGCTTTCACTCTTCGAGTCTCAGCAACATTGAAACTGGAGCACTTCGCACAGAAATCACTTATCATAAGTGTACTCACTTTCGGAAAATTATTCGAACTGGCTTTAACGTATCCAGGCATATTGATACTTCATAAAAATAAACCCTTTTTGCGAAAAAACGTTGATAATTAATTATTTCGATGGTTTTTATCAAACTGACCATGTATTTTCTTCGGTTTTGACGGCGCGTGACGTCACATCACGTGTTTCGAGCCGTGAGGGCGCCACATGTTTTCTTTTATAAATCGACATTTATGGTGGATATTTTATCACTTTTTAATAAATTATTAAATAAACTAAATTAAGTTTTAATTTCACATTTTAATTCTTTGAGAGTCGAAGTTTATAAAAAAACTCAACTATAAGGTAAACAAAATTTTTGTGGATGACCCTATTGCTATTTCTCATAAAAAATTTCATTCAAAATAACCATTTTTTAAATAAAAATCTACAAAAAGTATTTTCGAATCTATCTCCATAATTCTTTCATTTTTTAAGACTGTCAATGCAAGTAAGTATTGCCCAAGTTAAAAATGTTGTTTATCAATAATTTATGGATATAATTTGGTAAATACATCAGTTTTATTAAAATAAATTGTTTATAACGCTGCAACTTATAAACAGTGCATCTCACAAAAAGAGCACAGAGGAGAAAAAGTTTGATTTTTTGTTGACTTGTTATTAACTATGTCATTATTTATTTATACTACATATGAAATTGTCTGAAAAAAATTTCCATAACATGGATTTTATATTTTTTTCAATAGAATCGAACGGTGCAATTAGTTTTTCTGTTATATCTCACAAATTTGAAAAATTATTTAAACAATTTTAGTTTAAATGAAGAAAAAACATTTTTTTACGTAAAATCATCCCTTGGTTAAAAAATAATTTTCCGTGAAAAATTATATTTTTCAATTATTTAAAAAAAAATTGTTTAAACAATGTGTTTAATTTATTAAGCAAAGTCAGTCTTGCAGCAAGTTGTCTAATTCGCAGCCCTCACTCAGATTGTTTTTACGCGGCCATGCAGTTTTCAGCTGTAGCACAACGCCAAGATTTTTTACCGTGTTTTCATTGCGAATGATTAGCCGAGTGGCATGAGCGGTTAGGAATGAGTTGCGTTTGTCTCGTGTCTCGAGTATATGTAGTTCTAATCCCCGCAGCGTGCGTCCGATTTCTTAGAGCGAAAAAAGCGTGCGATTAATATAGGTAGTAATTGTGTGTGGTACACTATGTTTAAATAAATATATAAGTTAAAAATAATAATATTATAAAGGACCCCGCACAAAATGTATTGAAAAAAGGTCTCAGTGGATTTTGATAATTTTTTGATATTTTGTAGAACATGACCCCCCGAACAAAAAAT
>CAKNYM010013272.1:0-29822 GCA_932195095.1 Andricus curvator | reverse complement strand
AAAATTCAGAAATTCCATGGACGGCTATCCGTAGTACTAAAAAATTCGAACAATTTATCTTCACGACTTTTTTTGAATTCAAGAAAATTGTTAGAGTTATAGCATTTTCAAAATCCCCCCCAAAGAAACGAAAATTAACATTTTAAGCGAAACAAAGCACAATATGAAAAAAAGTCAACAGACGAAAAACGTTACTTTTTGAAAGCCTTACATGAATGTCAAGACAACTTTTCGAATTTTCTGGAAACAAACGAAATTTCAAATTTTGATCGCACAAAAAATAATGAATGATTACATTCTCATCATGTGAAAAATGACTTTCGTGGATTCCATCAAATGTCGACGTTTTGAGGGGTCATTCTACTATCTCGGCAGAAAAAAAGGTGATTTTCAAGAATTTTGTTCTCAACAACTACTCCATATAATTAAATAAAATTTTCAGCATTTACTTCTTGTGTCACAAAGTTTACAAAAACTATTTTTTTAACATAAAATTGTCATTTATATCAAGTATTATTCAACAATATAGAAAGTGTCTAAAAAAAGGGATGTCCACTGCGCGCACGATATCTCCAGTCAGCATCATCTGACACAAATAAATCAGAAATTTTCTTTATTGGTATGACCATAGCTCTGAAGTGACGAAGCGGATTTTTCTTATTTTGCAAAATAACAAAATGGCTGCAGTTTAAACAAAAAATTTCCAAAAATCGTGTTTTTTTTTGCTCATTTTTGTATGTATATTTAATCTCTCCCTTTTACGGGTTTGAGGGCCTCCGCTCCCTGTATATATATTTACATTTCATGCTTAACCTAACTTAACCGCTGCTTATATTCTAATGTTTCGCCTTACTTAAAATAACAATAATATTAATACTATTGGTTCCTAAACTTCTACAAATGAGCGATCTTCCAGGGCTTTCGTTTTCTCTTACCATCAAATAAATTTTCACCGATTTAAAAATTTAAAATTTTTGCTAGTTACTTTCCTTTAGACAGGATTACCCGTTTGGCTCTGCCCTACTCCCTTGCTTTCTCTTACTTCTTCCAGTTTTTTCATCCACGTCACTCCCTGTCCATTACCATCCAAAATTCATCTTACACACTCATCCACACTCAACTGTCCATCTTCCTCTCCTGTACACCTCTCTAACACATGTGCCCATGACTCCATTTCATATCCACATACTCTGCACAGATTGTCCTCTTCATCCATCCAATATCTACAGGATCTCACTCCTTCTCCCATTCTAAACCATACCACTCTATTCCATTTGTCTTCCTTTTTTATTTTTTGCAAATATTCTGGTTCCGCTAACCCTTTGACCATCATATACCATCTATTGTACCTCGAATCCATAATCTTTATCCGTCTCTCTTCTCCTTGTTTTACTAATAGCTCTAACTCTATTTCCTCCCACTCCAGTACGCCTTCTTGTATATCACAAGCCCTCCTCATTTTTTTCTTTTCTTCCTCCCATTTCGAATTTCCCAAATTGCCTCTCTTCTCCTTGTTCCGAACTTCGTCCAAGCACACTTGTGCTATTCTGCTCCCTTCTCCCCTTTTCAGCTTCTCTTCAAACTTCCAGGCCCCCATTACCAATCTCAGAAATCTCTCATGCATGCTTTCCACTTTCCTATATTCCTTCCATCCCCAGACCTCCACTCCATAACACAACACCGCCCAAACCAACGCATCAAACATCCAAACCCTCATTCTCCAATCGTCATTGAACCTTCTCTCTCCTATACCCCATACTTGGCCCATTACTTCACTCGTGTTTTTTGCTCTTTTTTGTTAATTTAACTATGATAAAATTAAAAATTTAAAGAACCGCTTCGTCACTTCGTAGACATTTATGTTTAGAAAGAACCTAGGAAATTTGAAAGTAATCGTTTGAAAACTTTTTGAGAAATCGTTCGCGCAGAGCGCAAAAACGTTGTTTTGAGAAAAACGCGTTTGAAGTTTTCGGAACATAAAAATTGTAAGAAAAAGTTACATACACTTAATCAGCGATCCCTGTTCCATATAATATTCCTTCTGTTTGTTCACATGAATCCTGCTGATTTAATAATCTCATTGACTTTATATCTAAGATTTTCACTAAACAAAACTGCGAAATCTGTACAAAATGAAACAACGCTATACGATGTTTATAAGCCTAAATTTGAAACTATACTGAGCTAGAATTGCATCTGTTTCAGCTGTCCTACACTTATAGCAGTATAAATTTTTCGACGTGCAATATTTTCTTCACATATACACACTTTAAAAAAAACAGCAATAATTCCGGATATGCATAGAAAACAAATGCCACCGCTAAAACACAAGCATCCGCGTTCGGATGCTCTATTCAAGCGCTCAGCTCTCTACGCGCTTTTGCTCCAAGCTCTCAAAAGTATAGAAAGACTCCAAATTTCATTTATTTTATTTATTCTATTTATTTTATTTATTTTATTCATTTCATTCATTTCATTCATTTCATTCATTTCATTCATTTCATTCATTTCATTTTCATTTATGACAAGTTCCTAGGGCTAAATAGCCCTATAAGGAACAGGTGATACATATGATAATTAAAATGTGACGGCGATCGATTTGACAATTGAAATCAAAAATAGATATTAACAAAGGTTAAGAACTAAACTATAATACAAAAAATTGGATCCGGGATGTCAACAGAAGGTTACTATAAATATACATACACAAATATACATACTTAAAAGTAAATACGCATTCATACACATACTCATATATATTTTAATTATGAATTTAAGTATTAACAATGTGTGATTTCGAGGGTGGGATTTGATGTGTTGAATAAGTGACTAAAAAGGAGTTTGCTGAAATGAAATTGTGAAGGTGCATTTCTAATGGTTAGAGGTAGTTTGTTCCAAAGGCGAGCACCACGAATAACAAAGGACCTTTGCATTTTACACGTACGGTGTGGCTGAATTTTTAATACTGTTTTCCTTTGACGGAGTTTGGAATGTGTTAGTTGATCTTTGTCAGTGAAATGGAAGAGGTTGAGAAGATAGTGCGGAGCTCCATTACTGAATAGGCTATAAAGTAAATTACCCATAAAAAATTGTCTTCTTTTGGCGACGTTAAGGAGTCCTGCTCTTTCTCTATACTGAGTAATATGTTCACTTTTGGGGATGTTATAGATGAACCTAATGCAAGCATTAAGCGTACGCTCAAGCTTGACATTTAGCTCGTCAGTAATATCGTCATATACCACACAGCCGTAGTCAAAGAAAGGAAGGATCAGGCTTTTGACTAGGAGGATACGCGTTGAAGTAGGAAGTGATTCCTTATTCCTGTTAAGCTGTTGGAGGACTCTAAAGGTTTTCCTTGAGATATACGCAACGTGTTCATTCCATGTAAGAGAGCGATTAAGAATATAGCCCAGATCTTTCACAGAATCCACAAAGGGGATGGTACGCCCATCGATCAAGAGAGGAGGCAAGGTTGCAATTGTTGCAAGTGAAGGAGAGGCAGAGGGTCCTATGATTATAGCCTTAGTTTTAGCAGGGTTAAGAGTGAGACCGTTTGTCAAGGCCCACTGCATCACCAAATCAATATCCTCCTGTACCCTTTGAAGTAAGCTCTTAAGAGTGGCAATAGGCCCGGAGAGGTAACTCTTAACCTCCCCACAGTCAGAACGCTCGCCATTGCTAATTTGTACTCTTTCAGAACGATTACTAAGATAGGATTCAAACCATTTCACAGCCATATTTGAGAGGTGAAGTGATTTGAGCCTAGACAATAGTAAATTATGGTTAACTGTATCAAACGCCTTAGAAAAGTCAAAAAGGACAACAACCGTTATTTCCCTTCTATCGATTGCCAGTTTAAGATCAGAAGTTACTTTAAGTGTAGCTGTAAGAGTACTATGCCTAGCACGAAACCCAGATTGCATTGGGTCTATTAAATTGTTAGTTTCAATATGTGCTGTAAGTTGCTGATGGACAATGCGTTCGAAAGGTTTAGACAAGGCACAGAGGATGGATATCGGGCGGAAATCTTTGGGAGAGGTAGGGTTAGAAATTTTAGGAACAGGGCGAATGATCGCCTCTTTCCAAGTATCAGGAAATATTCCCACCTGTAGAGATGCATTATAGATATACAAGAGAATAGGACAAATGACTGGTAAAGCTAAGCGAATCATTTTAATTGAAATACCATCAGAACCTTGAGCATTTGATTTAACGTTCTAAGAGATTTTTAATTAGGGTTTCTTGCGATATGTCAGAAAAGAATAATTTAGTATCATCAAAGGTAGAGGGAACTGCGAAAGAGGAAGAAGTGCAATTTGCAAGGAGTGTGGGTTTTGTAGTGAAGGCTGTTAAAAGATCTGCGGGTGAAAAATTGTTATCAGGAGCCAAGTGTTTTGGAGGAATAAGTCCAAGTCGCCTTAAGAGAAACCAGATGTTTTCATTTTTATTCCTGTTTTTAATAGAATTGTAATTATATTGATTGTATGAATCCCTGATTTTGGTTTGAACTAAGTTTCTCAGTTTACGAAATTCGTCTTGAATAATACTATTTTTTGTTCTTTTAGCCAATCTACGTTTTTTCTCTCTTTCTTTCATCAAGTCCTTGATATAAGATGTAATCCAAGGAGTGGACTGCTTTTTTGCTTTAAGGGTATGAAGAGGCGCAAATTTGTCAAAAGCTAAAGATAAAAATTTTGTTAGACAAATAACCTTTCTATTTATATCTTTTAAAATAAAAATTTTTTTCTGATCATAAGTGGAGAGGTGTTCCAGAAATTCGGCTTCATTTATATTTTTGAGATTGCGTATAGACAGAGGGGATATACTAGAGGAAGGATCAAAGGAGAACTGGTATTGCATGCTGATAAGGTCGTGGTTTGAGAGGAATGAGATTGAGTGTTGAGTAGAAGAAAATACCTTGTCTAGATCATCAACAATCATCATGTCAATCCATGTACTAGAATGATCGGTGTGGTGCGTGGTATTATGTGGAACTATAGATAATCCGGCGGAGAACACTACTGATTTTAAATAGTTAAATTGTTAGTGGCATTAATATTTGTGTTCAAGTCACCAGTAAGTACAATGTTATTATAATTTGGTATGAGGTCAAAAATTTCAGTCTCAAGTTCCCTACAGTAGGAGGCATTAGGAGGTTTGTAAATCACACCCACCAACATGCTGTCATGAGACGAAGATACCTTGATGAAGAGGTATTCAGCAATAGGGTAATTGGCAGGAGGACTCACTCCAACCTGTACACCCCTTAAGCTGTCATGAATGTAGA
This sequence comes from Andricus curvator, assembly GCA_932195095.1. Lineage (NCBI taxonomy): Eukaryota > Metazoa > Arthropoda > Insecta > Hymenoptera > Cynipidae > Andricus > Andricus curvator. The sequence continues at coordinate 24,535 of CAKNYM010013272.1, read as the reverse complement.
GACAGACCCCACCCCCTCTTCTCTCATCTCTATCTCTGCGGAAAAGTGTGTAATGATCAAGTGCTATGAGGCTAGATGGAATGTTAGGCGTAAGCCAGGTCTCAGACACGGCTATGATATGGTAAGAACAGGACATAAAATGATGTTTGAATTCGTGGAAATGGGCAGGTAAAGACTGAGCGTTAATGGGACAAATATTTAAGGTTTCCATTTTGACAGTGATAAAAAACGTTCAAGTATAGTTAAATATAGAAGGGTGTGATATGTGTTAACCAACAAAATCCAGTTCACATGATTACAGATGAAAACAGGGAATAAGGCACATATAAAGATAAAAATTATAAAAGCAATAAACATTATATAGTTAACATGCCAATTATTTAAGATATCCATTGAAAATGTAAAATGGTAAGTTTTAAGTTACAAGTTACCTGAAAGAATGGTAGCACATAGGAAAAGATAGTAGTAATAGAAATAACATGATCAATAACCAACAGAGCCCAAATTAAGTAATTACAAATAGGGTTAAGCAGAGTCAAATAGTTGCTGAAGTGACAGTATAGATATAAATCTAAAAGAATCGTCAGTGGTACTGATGCACGAAAATATAAGTATGCCGTAAAAGGATAAAACTCCGAAATAGAGCGAGAAACAATCTTAGCATTTTCTATAGGATCTCGTGCAGTCGATACAATAATAGATCTTTCAGGTAAAAATGAAACACAATATAGTCAGGATTACTTTGATTTAACAGATGTTTTTGTAGAAGATAATAAATTCCATTAGAACAGTTAGAATAACTGAGAAACCTTTGTGTTATGAAATTCAAGTTTTTAATTGACAAAATTATTGAGTATGGTAAATGAGTTGGAAATCGGTCTAATTGGCAAGTTATGTTATATTTACCGACATATATACTTAGGATGATACTAGGAAGCAGTAGTTGCTATTTAAGTCCCTCGACGGTCTGCAAATTAGCCAGGTAAATTCGCGGAGATCCATCCTCTCTGCGACAAAAAATTTTTCCGCCCGCAATCCAAAGATATTTGATTAATTTTTCTCTTCTGAGACCCAAGGCAATGGCGTAAATTTTCCGGTTCAAAGGTGAAAGGGCCTCACGTAGATAAACAGGGTGTTTATCTTTGCACGGCCACCCGAGGTTTTCAGTAGAGAAGTCTCTAAAGACCTTACGCCTCTCAATGAATTTATCTCGCAGTTGTTGATTGCCGAGTTTCGCGACAATGATGGGCGGGTTGGAGGATTTTGTGAGCGCAGGTGCCTTTATAATTCGATATATTTTGACCACATCTTCCCTCATAAAGGGAACGTCAAGAGCCTTAGCTATCGAGTCGATGTTCGTAAAAAGGTCTTCATTGGGTTTCATAGGGAAATTATGAATTTCCAAAGTCGTTTGAAGGGCCGCCTGCTCGCTTACGTTAAGTGCATCCCTCGTGAAAAGAAAGACCAACTTTAGATCACAGTATAGGCAGGTATAGTCCTGTCCCGGCAGTTTGAACCCCCCATATTCCCATCATTATTAAGCTCATCACGAGTCAGGACCATAACTATGGAGGGAGGGACAGAGTTCCATAAATATAACGGAAACTGGTTAAAGCCTCTAGATCTCATAAATGCTCATAAATCAGCCCAGGTTCTTTAGGACTTTTAGGTATAGCTAATCTGTTGATACAGACAGCTATCCTTATTTCAGAGAGAGAGAGTGGTGTCTATTTCAATGCCCTCAAAATGAGGCAGGTATAGGCTGAAGGGAAAAGACCAGAAGCAGACCAAGCGTGGTTTGAAACTGGTCTTAAAGTGATCTTAAGTTGGTCTTTCTTTTCACGAGGGATGCTCAAGAGTAACCACTTTTAATTTTAAATCATTGGCATCCTTTTTAATTTTGGTTATGTCTTCCTTTTCAATTTCTGAGCCAGCTTGGAGCACAGAAATTCGATTTGAGTTATCAGCAATGTCAGATTTCATAGTTTGAATGGAGGTTAGAAGATTATCACTGAACGCTTGCTGCTTATTTTTAAATTCAGTGATCCTCGAAAGAATCTCCTGGGGCTGCGCAAGCGCATCCTTTTGTCCTTCCAAGAAGGCATTTCTGATCATAGCAGCAAGATCTGGCTGGTTGGAGGTAGCGGTTGCTGCCGAGGGGGCATGAGCGTGAGGGGAAGACGTACCGTCTGCGTTGCGAATATTAGTTGCAGGTTTCCCAGACGAACTACCATCGGCTGCCGTAGAGATGTCGCTGATGCTTTGCCCTTTGCATTTTATGCAGAAGAAATCTGCCTGACCCTTCTTGAGTTTATCAAAGTTTTTTTTCGAAATATTAAAATTCGCGCAGGCCAGATGGGTCAAAACACCACACTTTAAACAAACAAGCACCTCAGGTCCTCCTCTGGAAATCACTTCCTTGCACTCTGGACACGCACCCATTGCTCTAATTGTTCAATGACAGTTATTGGTAAAACCAAAAACAACAAGAAACCAGCAGTTTAGAAAAAAAAACAACTTGCTCAGACGCACCAGAAACACACAAAGTCACTACTTGCAAACTTTTATTTGAAAAAAGAGCAAGAAAAGCACTCGAAAATACAATACTCCGGAGAGCAGCAAATCGACACGTCCGCTCCGACCACCGTTACCAATACGTTGCTAATTATTATAAACATATTTTTATCCCTAGGTGAACAATGAAGATTAAACATTGTATTTCATACATATATGCCAAAAACTAACAATTTTAATAATAAAAGTTGCACATAAAACTTTGTACAATAAGTTCAACATCTTGAATAAGCTTGAATAATCACACGGGAAGTCAAGAACAGAATTCCAGATAATCACAAGAAAATAATTGAGAATTAATTAGTTTAGATATTCTTATTCCTTGCTTCGGAAATAAGAGTATTTTTAAAAGTGAATTTACAAAATTATTACAATACACAGGTATACAAACCTTCAAACATTCATCGTGACCAGAGAGCTTCGTAGACTTCTTTGTAAAATGCCTCTTGACTTTTATTTCAATGCTCTCTCGTCATCTTGCAAAGAAATCCAAATATTTTATATCGTTATTGTAGCGTCACCATACGTATTCTAACCATAAGTTAGGAAGGTAAATAACTACACACATAAGTACTGGAATAGATCAATTAAAGCGGTACGTGCGCGCCTTGCCGGCCCGCCATCATGCATCTTCCCCCATTACTTAAGTCAGATGGATGGCAACCATAGGTGCTCACACGACAGTTATCTCCCCAGTGGGCACGAGATTTAAGAACGTAATTGGAACATTCCAAAAATGTTCTTCGGACGTACAAGTCAAAAGACGTTATTGGAACGTGAAAAAAACTGTCCTAACTCAGACCAAATAATGCTCTAAAGACGTTTCATGTTCCAAATACGTCCTTAAAACGTCTCTGGAACATTGTATGTTCAAGGAACGTTATTTGGACTGACTTAGGACGTTTTTGAGCCGTTCTAATGACGTTCTTCAACGTTTGTGCCCACTGAGTCATTAGAAAGCGTCGAACTTAATTCACCCTGATCCAAGCAAGCTTTTAAGCAATATCTGCATTTTGAGATCCTGATAATAAGTAACAAATTATAGCTTTCGCAAAATGTCTTAATGGACTAAGCACTGATCAATTATCAAATTATTACTTCACATAGAATTAAAATTCAGGTTCCTAACCGATCAACTTTTCTATAAAGTAGTATGCTAGTCTAGAAATAAACCCTTTGTGGAATATTATTTCGATGATTCATTCAAAACTCGAGTACAGAGTATAGACTTTAAGGAGGAACCGCGGGATGGCACTGATTTTGAACTTAAGTCTGCAAAACAATACATGGAAGTACCACCACTATTGCTCGTTCGCTCTCTGCTTAAGTCGGTAAGAGAGGGGATAGACGAGTGATATATTTTAGCTCCTTACACTTGAAACATTCTACAAATTTTCGATGAAAAAGAAGAATCTTGCGCAGCAATATTCCGTCAATATTACCGTGCAAGCTTCACACAACTTTCGATATGAAAATCGAATCTTGTAATTAAATTTTCATGCAATATTTCCATACAATATTCTAGCAACTTTTGATATAAAGAAAAAGAATCTTGTACAGCAATATTCCGTCAATATTACCGAGCAACATTCACACAACTTTCGATAAGAAAAATGAATCCTATAATTAAATGTGTCTGCAATATTTCCATGCATTATTACAGCAACTTTTACTACAAAAAGAATGTGTCTTGCATTGCAATGTTTTTTCAATATTTCCGCGAAATATTGAAAGTGGCGGACATTTCTCAATTGCAGCTACATTGATGGAATATTAAATGGAATATTCCGAATATTGTGGAGCAATATTGCTACAATATTCAGGGAATATTGCGTGCTATGGGGGTTGTTCATAAAAACTACCTGCAATAGCTTTATCCTGATAATCTTTAAGCATATACGTCACTGGTCCAGTATTCGTAACATGACTTATGGTCAATATTTCAGTTGTCCAATTAGGTGTGTAGCCTTTCTAAAATACATGCTTAAATTTACTTATACGTACTTTATATCCAACTTTAAATTTAGCTTCTTTAACAGCTTGTTTCACATTGAAATTTTTGTATACATCAAACAACAATTTTTTCTCATTTTGCTTATTAACATCTTTTGGTTTCATTCTAATAGTCTGGTGTTTGGTATCGTTGTAAGACAAAATTAAATCTTTCAAAATGTCTTTCCACTTATAATTACACTGCAACCTAAATTGCATCCACATTTTATTTTTTAAGGTACGATTAAATCGCTCGCAAATTGATGCTTTCAAATTACTGAAGGTCGAGTGCAAATTTATTGTATATCGCTTCATAAGATTTTCAAAATGCGAGTTGTAAAATTCTTTACCTCTATCAACATATCAATTTTATGGTACGCGTCCTTTATCAAGTACAGATTCCATGGCTGCAGCTACATCTTCACCCTTCTTGGATTTAACGGGAACAGCCCAAGAAAATTTGGAAAATATGTCAATTACAGTTAAAATGTACTTGTATCCTTTGTTTTCTCTCTCGTATGGCTGAATTTCAACAAGATCAGCTTGTCAGGCCTCATCAATGCCACGGATGTCAAAATGCCGACGTTGGTAATTTCTTCTAGCTGGCTTATGCAGCTCCTTCACCAACTGCTGCTTCTCAACGTCCATTTCTGAGTGCATTCAGTCTAGTGTCTACTTGACTAATGAGCTCTGAATTTCGATACACCAGTTTTTGAATTGATTCAACATTAATTTTCACATTTTTAAAAAGTATAACTGTGGAATTTTCCAAAGTCTCAATCATCATATTATTGTTGACTACTTCAGTTCGCAAGAAAACTATAACATCGTAGATAGTCTGAAGTTCACGCTGTATCATATGTTGCACCATATTCAGATTAACAGCATCATTCTGCTCTTGAGCATCAGCCACTTTACACAACCTTTTATTATTGATATCATAATCTCCCTGTGATGTGACTTTAAAGCCAAATCCAGGAGGACCACGACTTGTACTATCTGCTCGCTTGGTATGACGTCCGAATACATCGATGCTTATCTTGCAAATAATGAAAATCTTGACAAAACACTCATTAATATATAATTCCAGCTTCTCTTAGTTCTTTAATAATTGATATAATTTCGTTTGTGTGACTTGGATTTCCAGCTGCTTGAGATGCTAGCAGTAAACGTAATCTATCCACTAATTAATTTGGATCATCCCAATAAATGTAGTCTAATTTATTATCCTCTGTGCTAATCATATATTTTGGAATTAAATCCTTACGTGATGAAAAACGCTTCTTATTTTGTTTATTAGTTTTTGAGGGTGATGATACATTTATTGCTTTAGCTATAAAATTTTGAAACCTCAAAGTTCTATTATCACGAAGTGCCCCATCAACTTTATACAAATTTTTATGTGCATTTGTTGAAATTATGATTTTTTTTATAATTTTCAAAGTCATCTAAGCTTATAGAATTTTCTGCTGGATCCTTTTTAAACAAAAGTTCCAACAAGCCTTCCGTTTTTGGACAATTGCTTTCACCCACAATAATATGGTTCGGTTCAAAACTTATTGGTGAATTACCATTCATTATTATATTGTTAGTTAATTTTCGTACACCAAATGTAACATCTAGATCCTTTTTTCTTTTTTCTAACATTTCAAGATAATTTTTCACAATACCATTCGATGAAGAGGTACCTATTGTTTCTTCAGAAACTTCTGACGTTTTTGAATCTGTATCCACAGCTGATTTAAATGAAGTTTCAGCATCATCTTCCGGCTGCGAATCTTCTTCAGATTCACTCTTTACTTCATTTTTGACTTTATTCTGGACTTGATCCCCGACTGGATCAATTCTTTTAACAGTTTCAAAACCATTGACTATTTTCTCAAGCGGTGTAATTATTGGCTGAAAGGTATCATTTAATGTCTGCTCAACTGTTCCCTCCACGAAAGACCTCATTGAACCTGATAGAAAAAAAAATCTATGAGAAATAATGCGGTCTTTGTCACGTAAATTCCAGAGTAAAACTCATAGATTTGTCTAATTTTAGCAGGTTCAGTAAGGAATTCCTAATTGTTAGTGAGATCTGAAAAATTAGTTTTCATATTCCAGATAGAACCCAGCTCTATTTGAGTCTGGAAATCCAAGTAGGTTCTGTTCATGTGAAAACCTCATAGAAACCAATAAATTTGGGTAGTTAGTGAGATCTGAAAAATTAATTTTGGTATTCCAGATAGAAGCCAGCTCTATTTGAGTCTGGAAATCCAAGTAGGTTCTGTTTATGTAAAAACCTCATAAAAACCAATAGATGTGGGTACTTTACGAAATCTCAAAAAATTTATTTTGAAATTCCAGACAGAAACCAGCACTTTTTCAGTTAGGAAATCACAATTGGTTACACAGTTATGTAAAATCCCAACAGAAACTACTTCATTTTGCAATGGGAAATCCAGATTGGTTACAGATATGTAAATTCCTCTTAGAAACCAGCAGATATTCTATCTGGCAAATTTGTTCCTAACAGGCAGCCAGATTGAAACTCTTTGAACCTTATAGATCCTCATAAAAATTCTATCAGGTTCAATGAGGTCTTTCGTGGAGGGTTTGCTTACCCAATTTTAGCAATCTATGCTTTCGTCGAATCGCTTCACTAGCTTTAGAAATTTTACGCAAAATACTTTTTTCCTTATGAAAGCCCTCCTCACGTGTAGACATGTTAATGCAACAGCGTCCACAGTGCGACTGTCTCTATGTTATCATTACATACATGTATATTGCTTTTCCAGATTAACAAAACAGTCAAAACCTCCCAGATATGGGTGGTACCGGGGAAATCAAATACCCGGGGTGGACAAAAACCAGCTAGGGGAAGGAACCCCGAACAAGAAACCAGTCATGAGCGGGTACGACAAAAACACACTACCCCAAGGGAGTAGAAATTTCTCCGCAGGTTCCGATCGGGTGCAAGCCCCGGTGGCTGGTGCCGGTTCCATGGATTTTGGGGGGAACCAATCGTACTTTGACAGGAGCGTCTGCGAGGAGTTAGGTGGTCCTTTGAACGTGGCGGAGGAGGTGGAAGTATCGATGAACAAGGTGGACATCGCAGAAATGGATGCCAAACTCTCAGAGACATATGCTATCTTTGAAGAGTTAAGAGGCACCATAAAAGAAATGGTGGATTTTAGCAGCACGAAGAGGAATATGTGGCTCAAATAAGGGATGGGCTGGAACGAGCGGAGCGGCTCATGAGCGAACTGCGCGATCACTCTATGACGAGCGAAGGGCTTCATAGGGATTTGATCAAGAATGTTGGACGAACTGCCCGAACGAGAGCCATGACTCGAAAGGAGAAGGCAAAGAAGAATACAGACGAAAGCTGCACTCAGCTGATGAAGCCGTGGCAGCTCCCACTCCCCGTGATAGAAAGCGAGTCCACCCTGAGTCCAGTAGAGATGAGTCATTCCAAGCCGAGAAGCAAAAAGCCGAGGACATGTAACGCCCTAGCGCCAACGACCTCGACACCGAAGAAGGTGGAAAAAAAGCAAGAGTCTGCGCCGTAACGGAAGAAAAGCAGATGCGAGCTAGAACCGAGGCAGTCGTTATCAAACCGACCGAGGGACTTAGCTACGCGACGGTCCTCAAGGACCTTAAGAAGAAGGTGAAACCTGACGCACTTGGCGTAAAAATCAGGGGGTCAGGCAAAAGAGACACGGTGAGGTTCTAGTAGAATTGGGACCTACATCAAAGGGCAGAGCTGAGCTGTCGGCTGCATCAAGGAAGCGGTTGGTGACGGGGGTAGCGTACGTGAGCTTGTCCCTCGCACTGAGGTCGAGATTCTGGACCTCGATACGACGACAGATGCAGAAGAAGTAGAGGAAGCCGTTCGAAAACATTTCGGCAAACTGGTTGGAGTCATCAGGGTCAGCCTCACTAAAAGACCCTTCAGAGGCAATCTGAAGGCTTTCGTGGAGCTGGCGGAAGGTCTGGCTGTAAGCTTGGTGCGCATTGGACACCTTAAGGTGGGGTGGGCATCGTGCCGTGTGCACAAGAAGGCGGAGGCAATAAGGTGCTACCGCTGCCTAGGCTTCGGCAACATGGCAGCGAACTGCGAGGGACCAGATAGGACCAAATCATGCTGGCGATGCGGCAAAGAGGGGCATAAAGCTGCAGTATGCGAAAGCACACCGCAGTGCTACCTCTGCGCCGCAAGGGAAGGTAAGCCCCGTACAGACCATCGCCCAGGGACAAGGAGTTGCTTGGCGTTCAGAGAGGCAGCCTCGTTGAAGAAGCCTCTTGGACGTGTAAGCTAACATCGTAGCTGGGCAGGTCCGACAAGAAGCCCAGTTTACTAGGAGAAGGCCAAGCTGGCACAAAGGATGAAGGCCGAGGCACGGCCGAAGAACGGCACCCCCTGAAGTAATGCGAAAGCGGTTCCGGGGGGAATCATGCCAAGGAGAAAGGGTGGTGGTTTTTAGTCATTATCATGTATAAGATGTTTAGGAATACGAGCATATGTCTGGCCCAGATAGAAACAGTCGGCATCCTTGTGCCTCCCCATTGAAAAAAATGCTTTTATATTATCTTGCTTTTCACAAGCTACATCATAAAATACAAACACTGAATTCGAATTAGCTTCACTTGGTATTACAACACCATCATGCTCATTGAAAGGATAGTACTAAACGCCATCTACTGAGTGAAGAACTTTTTCTAAAAACTTAAATTTTGGTTGATTTAAAGATTTAGAGTAAACATAAACATTTTCAAATCTCAATCCATTTGGGTGTATTGATAGAGTCAACAAAGCATTTGTCTTTCCACAGTTGGAAGGTCCACAAAATATTGCTCGTACACTGTTTGGTAATAAATGTCCACGCCGTTTTTCTTTTTTCCCATTTTGAACAAGAGAATCGAAGTTATCAATGGGTAGTTTTGTAGGTTGTGTTTCAAACTGCATCTTGACTATGACTGAATGAAAAACTATAAATGTCAGGTTTATATAGGTTCACTCTTTAGTCTGAAAGTATCTCTCAAACAGATATGATCATTCACAGAGACAAACCTAGAGTCAGTCGTAAGCGAACCTCGAAAGAGGCAAGACGTGGTAGAGGACTGCTGAATAACATCATCAACAGACTTCCAGTAGAGCTACATCTTCCTGGATACCAGTATTGTGGACCAGGCACGAAATTGGCAAAACGACTTGCGCGAGGTGATCCTGGAATCAATCCTCTTGACACTGCTTGTAAGGAGCATGATATCGCTTATTCGCAAAATAGAGAAAACTTTGAGGCAAGAAACATAGCTGATAGAGTATTAGCTGAAAAAGCTTGGAAACGGGTATTATCTAGAGAGTCAGATATAGGCGAAAAGGCAGCTGCTTGGGGGATAACTAACGCAATGAAAATTAAATCAAAATTTGGTATGGGTCTTAAAAATAAAAGGTCTGCTACCACACTCAAAAACATAGTTACAGCAGTTAAAAAATCAATGATACCAAGTAATAATGGACAAACTGTTATTAAATCTGCTCTCAGAGGCGCGCGTGCAGATGTAAAAAAAGCTGGTGGAATAAGAAGTGTAAAGAAACCTCGCATTTTACCAGTTGCAAAGAAATTGGGTGGTTGTCTACCCTTTCTTATACCCATCTTTGCTGGTCTAAGTGCTACTGGTCTAAGTGCTACTGCTAATGAAGCAATGGAAGCCATTGCTGCTGGGAACGGTCTTTATTTGAAACCATATAAAGAAGGATTGGGATTTAATCTAAAACCATATACTCAAGGAGCAAGTCAAAAAACTCAAAGTGACGCTACCTCACCGAGCACTAACCGATGCAGATTTACGTAAATTCGCAAAATCTTTAAAAATTACAAATTTTCGAGGTGTTTTTATGCGAAATGGATTACCAGAGGGTGGGCCACGTCAATATGAAAGTGCTATTGTTAACCTTGATGATAAAAACAATTTAGGGGCTCATTGGGTCGCGTATAAAAAAATTAACAATAAAATAATTTATTTTGATAGCTTTGGTAATCTTCGGCCACCTTTGGATATCTTTAAGTATCTAGGTGTTGGTAGCGTGAAATATAATCATGAAAGGTATCCAAATTATGATACATTTGTGTGTGGGCCTTTATGTCTTAAATTTCTATGTGATCAATTAAAATCTAAAAGTATGTATAATCTATATAAATGCAGAGATTAGTGATTTCAAGTCAGTCAAACTTTAACCGTCGTCATGGATGATTCGCTGACACTAACATTATCGGGAAATACTTACAATCCTAGAAAGTCAGTATTTTCCTCCAATTGAGTTATCTCCATATAAAAATTACGCTCTTGGTCTTGTTGAATTTCTGACCTTCAATTCGATACCTACTGTAGACATTAGTCGAAATAAATTTTATGTGGGTGATGCAATAATATTGAAATACCTACAGGAAGTTATGAAATAAGTGACATAAAGCGCTATCTACAGAATGTTTTAGTAAAAAAGGGTATTGAAATTCATACCCTGCCGATTGAACGGAATCGAAACGGCACTGAAACGGCACTGCCCAGTGCCGTTTCAGTGCTGCTCGTTTAAAGCTACTCAGATTCCAGTTATAAATGCCTGCAGAAGTTCCCTTTATACCTGCGTATAGGCTACCAAGTAGACCAGCTGAAAGGGATTAAAAATTAAAGATTAAAATTTGTAAAATTTTGAAATCACCTCTGTGAAAGTTAGAAAATCAGAATCTACAGGTTTAGATAATTTCAGATATCTGACTTTTTTTTCTTAAAGTTTAAAATTGTAATGAATATAATGTATCTCGTAAATGGAATGAGATACGCCAACATTTTCGAATTCAACTTCAGAAGTTTGGTTGCGGCCAACTACTGTAAACCACTCTGCTCGCCCGGTATGTGACGAATACAATATGTTAACAATTTATTCAAACACAGGAAATAGAAGTTAGGTTAGGTAACCTTCAACCGGAAACAAAAAGGGAATAGCTCAGATTTCTTAAGCAAGGGAACGCAGATTGAATTGTTACAGCGTACCCCCAGCGGACACTGTTATATAACTGTGATGTAACAGTTCTAGAACGGAAAAGAACAGGTTCTGTAACAGGTTAAGAACATACTTAGACCATGGTCCGAGTAATGTCGTCCCCAAATGGATGCAGCAGTTCTATAACGCTGTTACAGAACCATGTTCTGTCAGAGATCTGTAACAATTCTGGAACAGCGTTATATGTAAAAAAATATATTTAGAACAATTAAGGAACAGTGTTACAAAATAAACATGTTCTGTAATAGTGCCTTAACACATATGCAACAGTGTTACGATGTAAATTTGTTCTGTAATCGTTCTGTAACAATTCTGGAACAGCGTTATATGTGAAAAAGTATTTTTAGAACAATTTAGGAACAGGGTTACAGAGTAACATTGTTCTGTAATAGTGACGTAACACATATGTAACAGTCTTACAATGTAAATTTGTTCTGTAATGGTTCTGTAACAATTCTGGAACCGCGTTATATGTCAAAAAGTATTTTTAGAACCATTTAGGAACAGGGTTACATAGGAACATTGTTCTGTAATAACGCTGTAACACATATGTAACAGTGTTACGATGTAAATTTGTTCTGTAACAATTCTGGAACACCGTTATATTTCAAAAAGTATTTTTAGAACAATTTAGGAACAGGGTTACGAAGGAACATTGTTCTGTAATAGTGCCGTAACACATATGTAACAGTGTTACGATGTAAATTTGTTTTTTAATCGTTCTGTAACAATTCTGGAACAGTGTTATATTTCAAAAAGTCCCCTATTGTCGGCGTATTCTTATCCGGTTCAAGTAACTGACTGCGCCTGACCGTCGGCACAACTCTGATCTAAGACCGTTACAGAACAGTATGCCATTTATGTTCCATTTCTATAACACGTGTGACATTGTAGTGACGTGACAGTTTTATCACTCATTTCTATATTAGTTACATTACCGAATTTCAGATCTGTTACATATCCTTACAGTAACAGCGTTACAGAACAATGCGACCTTTATGTTCCGTTCTTGGAACACGTGTGACATTCTAGTGATATAAGAGTTCCATCACCCTGTTCTATATTAGTTACATCACAGAATTCTAGAACTATTACATATCCTTACAGTAACAGCGTTACAGGACAATGTGACCTTTATGTTCCGTTCTTGGAACACGTGTGACATTTTAGTGACGTAACAGTTCTATCACTCTGTTCTAAATTAGCTACATTACCGAATATCAGATCTGTTACATATCCTTACAGTAACAGCGTTACAGAACAATGTGACCTTTATGTTCCGTTTTTGGAACACGTGTGACATTATAGTGAAATAACAATTCCATCACTCTGTTCTATATAAGTTACATCGCAGAATGCTAGAACTGTTACATATCCTTACAGTAACAGCGTTACAGAACAATGCGACCTTTATGTTCCGTTCTTGGAACACGTGTGACATTCTAGTGACATAAGAGTTCCATCACCCTGTTCTATATTAGTTACATCACAGAATTCTAGAACTATTACATATCCTTACAGTAACAGCGTTACAGAACAATGTGACCTTTATGTTCCGTTTTTGGAACACGCGTGACATTCTGGTGACATAACAGTTCCATCACTCTGTTCTATATTAGTTACATGACAGAATTCTAGAACTGTTACATATCCTTACAGTAACAGCGTTACAGAACAATGTGACCTTTATGTTCCGTTATTGGAACACGTGTGACATTCTAGTGACATAACAGTTCCATCACTCTGTTCTATATTAGTTACATAACAGAATTCCAGAACTGTTACGTATCCTTACAGTAACAGCGTTACAGAACAGTGTGACCTTTATGTTCTGTAATTGTTATAGCACACGATTGTAACAATGTTATGTATGAATGTTCCCTTTTTGTTATGTAACATTTACAGAACGTATCCGCTGGGTATGTGCGTAATTGTGCGAACTCTTTGTCAACTGCTTTTCTGAAGTTTATAATAAACCCCAATATTATTGTTGAATCTGGAGAGTGATTTATTGGAAACTCCTTTCGTAGATCTCTTTAGGGGTTTGAGTAAAGTAATCTGTGCGTGAAATAAGAATTACGTTAACATTTCAGAAGTGAGATGAGCTTCCCCACAAACTACGAGAGTGTCGCAATGGAACAGTATGTGCGATTATTTTGTACGTTTTTAAGCGTAAAAAAAAGCTGTAAGTTATTGTGCGTAAGAGTGCGAACTATAAGACAAAACATGTGATGACAAAATGTTTAATAAATAACAATTTAGAAATAAAATGGCTCAATTAGATCCCGAAATGAATCAAACTAAAAGCAGTTGTATAGATGAGTTTGAGCGATTTGCACTTGTCCTTCCAGTCGAACAAAACATGTCTTATGCAACGAATATTTCTACTTTGTCGAATCAATCATGATGTCACTCTAAGAGCTAGAATTAAAGAAAACGAAGAACGATTAAGGCAGGCGGATAGGTTGAGAATATAAAAACTCCAACGCGAGCAAATCGATCGTTTTAGCCATTCCACAGTACAGTTCGAGGACGGTAATTCTCGTAAAGTTAAGGTTATTGCTGAAGTACATAAGATAGAACGCGATTCTCCATTACCGAATTTCAGATATAACTTTGATAAGCCTAATGCCCAATCAGGCCTAAACACGAATTCAACTCCGCAGATTTCTAATAACAACAATGTTCAATCGAATAACGCGTTCGATATGCAAACTCTTTTTAAGATCATTATGGAATAAAATCGTCGCAAAAATGACGCAATTGATAGACTAATTGATCAGTTGCAAACGGAACGATCCGTAACGACAAATAGTGCGTTGCAACTAAAATCAGATTCATTTCATATAATGCCTGATTTAAGTAAAAATATTCAAATATTTGATGGAGAGCAGGGAATAACAGCTAGACATTGGATACAAAATATTGAGAGCATGCAGAAATTACATCGGTGGCCAGATAGTTTCACCCTTGAAACTGCTCGAGCACATCTCAGAGGCGGAGCCAAACATTGGTTTCAAGGGAGATCTAAGGAATTAATCTCATGGAAAGTATTTCAAAGGGCTTTTAACAAGACCTTCGTTGAAGAAGAAAGGCTTACTTCTAAATGGCAACGAATGATAGAATGTGTCCAGATGAAAAGTCAGAAAATAATTCCATATTTCCACGAAAAGATGAGATTGTGCCGCGAATTGAAACTGGAATTTAGTGAATTGAAAGATCAAGTGCTTATCGGTCTCTGGTCTAAGGATTTATGTGCAGCTGTCAGTGCGAGGAACCATGTCGATGATGACGACCTTCTACACGACCTCCTTCGACAAGAAAAATTAAATGAACAACGAGTTGAACGAATTCGATTAAGCAGGGATGGGACTCGGGAGAAAAAAAAGACGGAGAATAATCCGAAATCATTGACGGATAAAGGGGGAGCTAAATCCTCATCTGCTAAGACCGTGAAAAATCCTGATCAGCGTCTGCCACTGAAAAATGAAAAAGTTGAATACAAATGTTATAATTGCAATAATTATGGACAAATATCTAAAGATTGTCCGAGTCAACTAAAAAGATGCAATGTTCCATCTGCAATAAGAAAGGCCATACCCATCGCCATTGCACTCAACCAATCAAATCAGATCGTGGAGAAGTCAAGAGAGTGACCGGGAAAACAGATCACAATGCAGATAAGTTTTTCAAGGAAGTGGAGATTGGCGGAAAGAAATTCGTGGCCTTTATCGACACGGTTTCTTCCGATAGTTTAATGAAAGCAACTCCTGCTCTATTTGGAGATTTTCCTATCGTCAAGGGGGAAATGCTTCTTCGATGTTGGGGCTCGGATTCTTTCCAAAATAAGTCACCTGGATCATTCAAGGCTACTTTGAGCGTGGACGGGGTCCCAGCAGACAATATCACGTTTCGCGTAGTACCGGATGATAGTCAGCCAGTCGATGTCATCATAGGAAGAACTTATACGGAATTACCGTTTATTTCGTACACCAAACGCAACAATACATTTACTTTTGGTAAATTTGAAAGCCCTCTGAGTTTAATTAATCTCATTTGCAATAATCAAAATTTAATGTTACCAATGATGAATTTAAGTAAAGAATCACAAGTTCTGAAAGAAGGGGCCGTAATTGAACGAGGATCCATAAATACGTTGGAAGGAATTTCTCAAGACGATTCGCGTAGCCCGCCCGATTGAGCTAAACGATTTGGATATCGGAAAAGATCAACCAGAGAAAGCTGTAAAGGCTCTGTTAGAAGTATTGAACGAATTTCGAGATGTTATCTCACTCAACCTGCAAGAACTTGGTTGCACTGACAAAATAGAGATGGGCATCGCAGAAAAGCCCGGTAGTAACCCAATTCGTCGAGGACCGATTCCTTGCAGTAACTTGGAACGAGAATAATTAAGAGAAATAATTCAAGAATGGAAATCAAACGGGATCATGACCCACACAAAACTCACCGTACGCTAGTCCAGTGCTTTTAGTACGGAAGAAGATCGGAGAAAATAGACTCGTTGTGGATTACAGAGCTCTAAATAAACAGACTCAACCAATAAACTTCCATTTGCCCAACCTAGATGATCATCTAGCATTTTTATCGAACTGCAAAATGTTTATAGTTTTGGATTTGGCTTATGGCTATTTGCAAGTTCCATTATCTAAGGAGGCCAGACAGAAAACCGCCATCATCACACCTGATGACACTGGCGAATTCACGAGAATGATTTTTGGGCTTACAAATGCACCGTTCTACTTTTCTAAATTGATGCACATAGTTCTGGGTCCACTTCGAAACAAAGTTTGTTTATTTTATCTCGACGACATATTGATTCTTGACCAGGACTGGAAAGATCTACTAGAGAGACTGAGGTTGGTACTACATGCATTAAGAGATGCGAAACTCACTATAAAGTTGTCGAAATGTGAATTTTTGAAACCTCAGGTCAATTACTTAGGATTTGAGATCTCTGCTTACGGAATTGCTCCAGGATCGCGAAAAATGAAAGCAATAGAAGAGTTTCCAACACCGACAGATGTACATGCAATTCGAAAATTTCTAGGAAGTGTTGGATTCTTTAGACGATTTATACATCGATTTGCGGAAAGAGCACAACCACTGTACGCACATCTGAAGAAAAACGTTGCTTTTCAGTGGACAGAGCAAGAAGATCAAGCCTTCCAAAACCTAAAGACAGCAGTATGTTTTCATCCAATACTGCAAATCTTCAATCCGACATCAATCACAGAATTACATACAGATGCGAGTATGTTGGGATTAGCTGGCATGTTGATGCAGAAAGGAGAGGACTCAATAATGCATCCAGTTTATGCGATAAGTCGAAGAACTAGTGAAATAGAACGACGATACCACTCAAGCAAATTGGAATTCCTCGCTATTGTTTGGGCCGTGGCTAGGCCTCGCGCTTTACTGATTAACATAAAATTTACGATAGTTACGGATTGTCAAGCCCTAATTTATATTCAAACTCAAAAAACCAGTTGAACCAGCAGCTGATGATGTTTCCGAGGATCACATGAGCGTGTTTTTGATCTCATCGCCAGAAGAAAAAATCCTTTTATATCAACACGGAGATGAAGAACTAATGAGGAAATTCGCAATTCTAAAAAAACCAGAATCAGAGCGAACAATTCGAGAAAAGGAAGAAGTCACGGATTATGAATTGGTTAACAGCATTTTTTATAAAAGAGCATATAAGAGCTTAAAATATATGATACCAAAGGTCATGGGAAAAAGCATGGTAATACAGTTCCATGATCTACAAGGTCATTTTGATAGGGATAGAACTTTCCAGAAAATGAGTCGCAACTATTACTTCAAGTGCATGAGACGTTATATTCGTCAACACATTAGAGGATGCCATCATTGCATTCTAAGCAAATCTTAAACGGGAAAACAAGCCGGAGAGCTGCACCCAATCCCTCCTGGTCGCAGACCTTTTGCCGTGATTCACATTGACCATGAAGGACCTTTAATCACCAGTAAAGGAAAGAATAAGTACATATTGGTAATTATCGACAATCTAAAAAAATTCTTAAGATCGGAACCAACAAAAGATACATCAGCAGAAGCCGTGATTCGAAAAATGGAAGATTTCGTTCTAGATTTTGGGGCACCAGAACGAATCGTATCCGATCGGGGTACTTGCTTTACATCCCAAAAATTCGCTGAATTTTGTAACAAGCATTGAATATTTCATACGCTAAATTCTCCTCGTCATGCCCAAGCAAATGGGCAAGTTGAAAGGGTGAATCACACGTTGATTCCAGTAATTTTGGCCGAAATGAAAGACCCCGATGGACGAGACTGGGACCGCAAACTCAAAGCAGTAGCAATGGATTTGAATGATTCCTATAATCAAAGCACTACCGAAACCCCATTTAAGATGTTATATGGGTAATATCCCCGACGCAACGAGGGGCCAATTCGAGGACTCACAGTTGAAGAAGGGGCCAAGATATATGAAGAACCAGAGAAGATACAGGAAAAGGAACGTGAAGCAATTAAACTCGCTCAAGAGAATTACAAAGCCAGACACGATAGTCATCGATACCGAAATGTCCACTTTAACATTGGGGATATTGTTTACACGAGAGTAAAACTTGTCAACACTGGAGAAGTTAAGAGGTTCCAGAGAAAATTTCGAGGACCTCTGGTAGTACATAAAATACTACCCGGAGACACTTATGGAGTGGCAGATCTTCAAGAAGAAAAGGGCGGTCGACGATACGCTTCTACCGCACACGTCAGCCAACTAAAAGTTTGAACGCCGGCTATGGATCGCGACAATTTGAAAAAATAATTCACCGATAGTGATGAAGACACTAAGGAATTAGAACAATCAACGGAATCAGCAGTGACTCTCGAACAAGAAAAAGGATCGTCGGAAGAAGAATCGGAAATTAAGAATCTAAAGACAATACTAGATTTAAAAGTAAGTGAAATTGTTAGTGATAAAACCCGAACGAAAAGAGTCCGAAAGACTCCGATTAGATTGAAAGATTATCTTACAGGCAAGGAACTCGAGGACGAGTTCTAGTTAGGATGGTCGAGTGTTAACAATTTATTCAAACACAGGAAATAGAAGTTAGGTTAGGTAACCTTCAACCGGAAACAAAAAGGGAATAGTTCAGATTTCTTAAGCAAGGGAACGCGGATTGAATTGTTAGAGCGTATGTGCGTAATTGTGCGAACTCTTTGTCAACTGCTTTTCTGAAGTTTCTAATAAACCCCAATATTATTGTTGAATCTGGAGAGTGATTTATTGAAAACTCCTTTCGTAGCTCTCTTTAGGGTTTTGAGAAAAGTAATGTGTGCGTGAAATAAGAATCACGTTAACAAATAGGACCATTATATGACCGTCGCATCACTCTGAGTGCCGTTTAGGTGCCGAAATCAGCACAAATAGTCACTGAAACGGCACTGGCGGCCCAGTGCCGTTTCATCGGCAGGGTAATGAACCAAACAATAATACTTTAAAAAGTAAAAATTACTGCAGTCACGACATAAATTTTGAACCTAAAGATTCTATCGGTCATTTGCTAGGTTTTTCTCCACGCAGACTAGAAGCTAAACAATTTTATGAATCTGATCAACCAGTATCAATCATAAAAGTGAATTCTTTGAGAATTGAGTGTCGCATAACGACAGTTGCAAACATTAATGGTCAGAAAGTACATACTATTCATGATTTTTTTCCTCTGGTGCCACCTGGATATAAGATAGTGGAAGTACCATCTCATGTCATTTACTTACCAGTCGCCGTGCAGACAATAAATCATTATATAACGCTCCGTATATTTGATCAAGTCGGACATTTGGTTAATTTTCGTGGAGAAATTATAACAATCAGACTACACATCAAGTCTTTACGATAATGGGTATTGCTTTCAATAAAAAGGTTGGCTTCAGCTATAATACTTCATTACCATGCCGCAAGCACATCAGTCGACAACGAGCTGTCAAAGGGTTAACACCTCCAAACGTGCTGCTGCTGACAAGGCTGGGCCTCGAGGTTACACCACTCGCAAAAAGAGAATAAAAAGATTCAAAATTTTGTGTGCTTGCATCTGTATTTTTGTGTATCGACGTTTTATTGTTTGTCATGGAAGAGGAAATTTTAAACATTGAAGCTCCCATAATTTTTGACGAATCTATCGCTCATTGTGAAGTACACGCACATCAGCCATATGCCTCATCAACCTTCAGTAATAGTGACGAAATTCGAATTTCTGTGCAAAATCAAGATCATTGTCTTCTACCTAGCAAAAGCTCACTTCACGTGCAAGGAAGATTGGTAAGGACTGATGGAACTCCAGTGGCCAATACAGTTTTAGTTTGTAACGCCATCTGTCATTTGTTTGAAGAAGCAAGATATGAATTCAATGCTATTGAAATTGATAGAAATAAAAATGTTGGTCTCACTAGCCTTATGAAAAATTATATATCTTTAAATAAATGCTAAACATGAACTTATTCTGACAAGATCAAAAATTGATGCAAATTCCATCTTGAAAACAGCTCCCAATGAGCTGTATAAAACTGAAATTAATAGAATAGAATGGTTTTTACCAAGCGTTAGATTGTCAGATTCGCGAAAATTTCAACTGCTAAAATATATTGAGAATGGTCCATTTATTCCAATAAGTTTGCGTACTTGGGAATTGTATGAATATTCTCTACTTCCAACGACTTCAAACCATGTTTGGACTGTAAAAACATCAACACAATTGGATAAACCGAGATTGGTTGTATTAGGTTTTCAAACAACCAGAAAAAAAACAATAATAATAAAAACTCTAGCCAGTTTGATCATTGCAACCTAATTAATCTGGAACTATTTTTGAATAATCAGAGTTATCCTTATGGTAATTTAAATCTCAATATTAGCAAAAATCAGTATGCTCTACTTTATGAAATGTATAAAAACTGTCAAGCTAGTTACTATGGTAAAGAACCACAACCATTGTTGTCGAAAGGAGAATTTATAGAGTATGCGCCTCTATTTGTTATTGATTGTTCGAAACCAAATAAATCTTCGAATTATGGACCTGTTGACGTTCGTTTGGAATTTGATACTAGTGAAAATTATCCCGCTCAAACATCAGCATATTGCCTCATCTTAAATGATCGTGTAATTGAATATAAACCAATAAGTGGTGCGGTGAAAAAGTTGGCATAAAACTATTGTAAGCAGATTGAATCAGTTTAGTTTCTCACGAAATGGAATATGTGGTGGATGTGCAGGGCTTTAGGTGTCCAGTTAATAAATTTATATTGAAAGAATTAGCTATAGTTTTAATCAATGATGATGCGGTACCTTTTTCTGTTTTCTTTCAACCTCCTTGCGAATGGAGCTGCATCCCATCAAAGTATAGATGTATGAATCGATGGTTGGAATATAATTTTCATGGCCTACCGTGGAATACTGGCGATGTACCTTATACGTTTGTGAAAGAAATCTTGGAAACTATTTTTAATGATGCTAGTAAAATGGATGTGAAAGGCTTGGAAAAGAAAAATTTGTTTGAAAAGTTTGTTACTCAGAAATCAACCCAAATTATTGACATGCATGATATGGAATGTCATTCATTTAAAATATTATGTGATGAGTCATCCACTAATGTATGCCCACGTCATTCAAGCACAACAACATTTTATTGTGCACTTCAAAATGTTAATTAATTGAAAAATTGGTTATCTCGAGATAATTAAGAATCATGTATAAGAAATAAGTTTGTTTTCAACTTTTTTAGTATTAAGTTAAATGTAAGTTTAAAAAAATGTATTTTTTCATAAATGAATATAATTACATACATTTGAATATAAAAAGCTGTTTTTTATTTATAACCTATAATTGTATATATCTTAATGTTTTTCAGGTTATTAAATAAAATAATAAATATATTTAACTTTTCATTTCTAGAAACCAAAAGCTTTTTCTCTCCATAATTGATACAAAAATTATTTTTTACAGTAATAAATACAATAGTTCATAGTTTAGCCAATAGTTCATATTATTCATTCATACTTTATAACAGTATTCACTCAAGTTTACAAACGTCATTCATTCATTTGCATAAAAACTCTATTTTACAATAACAGTACATTATTATCATCAGCTGAGAGCAATCTTATCTTGTTTAATCGAGTGCACCTCATGCTTTCGACTTCGGATTAAATGTTGAGTCTGAACCAGGTTTTAGCAAGAAATTAGAGTCTGCTTATGATCATCGAATGTTATTGTTCTTAAAGTTGACAATTTAACCCCTTTTGTTTTTCCCCCCATCTACACCTACAACTTTATAGGCATATCATTTGGATCGCAAACCAATAAATTCAGTAATTATTTTTCAATTATTTTCATCCTTCATCAAACCCAATACTTTGTTGTTTAGAAGACGTATACCATAAACATTATTTGGTGAATAGTCTGACGTATCGAATTTGTGCGAATCTTTTTTAATATAATCGTAGACGTTGGGAACTGTGAATTGATATATTAGGCTGTCTGTGTCTGTATATACAGTAATTTTGCATTGTTACCAAACGTGTTCTCAATATAATTATAATGAAAATCATAAATTATTATTTTTGATACATCAAGAACTGTAAATCCTGTATAAATTGGTTTATTGAAATTAATTTTTGTTTTATTCATTTCAACGATTACCATGTCTTCACCGAATATGGTGAGGCATTTCCGGCTATTCATATAGCGTTAATGACATCTCTCTCGTATTCCGTAAAGCAGGATAGATTTGAAGTGTATTTAATTCACTCTAATTCCTTGAAGAAATGTGTGCATAAAATTGTTTGAATTATCCATTTTGGAATATACGTTAGGAAGGGTCTATTTAAATGAATTCAAGTTTGCACTTCGGAGAGATCAAGTGATTTGAATTCAAAAAATTTACATTGGATTTATATGTAATGTATTATTCTCAATTTCAATATAATGAACTGAATTGAGTCTAATACATTTTGTGATACCTAAATTCCAAATATAATTTATGTGTTTAAAAAAAATTATTTATCTTAAATAATTCGAAAATTTGAATTCAATGTAGATGAAATAAATTTTAATATGACTTCAATAATTGTACATGCATGGTAATAGTAAATAATTTACTAATTGTGAATAAATGGTATGTAAATCCGATTGATTCAAGTCAGTATTAGAGATAGCCAGAAAATTATGTTTCAATATGTATTGACAGGAATAGCAGTTGCTTTTTTCTAATACTGTTTCTGATATAAGAGAACGAAGGGAAAATCAGGTATTCACAGGAATTGCATTTTTCAATCCTATTCTATTCAAGCCTTCTTACCGGGTGTATATTATTATAATGCTTTCAATTTGTCTGCCGACTCGCTTGGAGGTTTGATATCAACTGGGGAACTCATTTAAAAATCTGAGTTATATATTGTATATTATACATAGAACCATACGTATGAATGTATATACTATAGCTGGAGTCTAAGTTCGGTCAATGACTGTAGTTGAAAGTTTCTTTACTGGAGTTCAGGCTAGACACCGCGACGCCAAATTACAATACTCATATGTTACGCTCGTGTCGCTGTTCCACGCTTCTTTACATCCAGCTATAGAAACTTGAGATTGGAATTTCAAGAACAGTTTACACCAAACGTGTTATTTAAAACATCAAAGACAGGCTCCCATACTTATGACGTAGTTATAAAATGTGTAAACCATTCGTTTGTTGGCAACATTAAAGGCAATACCGCCAAGGGATTTGTTATTAAAAATATCGAAGAGATGACGCCAGATGAGTGACACATTATACTTCTGGAATGTATTTATTGAAGACTGAGCAACGTTACACTTACGTTTGTTGCCCAATTCTATGAAAAATATATAACGTTAACAATTCGTTTGTCGCCAAATATCAAAGGGTGACTCGCTAAGGAATTAGTTATTGAAAAATCAAACTCGCTTCTTAGAAAAATGATTCTTAAATTTGAAAAACAACATTCCATTGCAATTATCACATCCTCTGAAATGTAAAAGCGTATATTACGTCATCATTAATTTATCAGTTTAAATACCATCCATGTCAATCTCGAACATTCTAAATTTAACATGAACCACGTTTTTTTTAGCATGGAACAGAACCATGACGGTAACATATTGGTAACAGGAATCTTGGGTTAGAACTTCCCCTACCTATCTCCTTACACCTGTCTATTAACAGCTTCTCCCTGCAACCTGCCAGCCCTCTCTTGCATTCACGTTGTTCAACTATTGCACTCCATACCGACTCGATAGATGTTAATATCCTCTCTTTGAGGATGCCAGTGAATATCTTGTAGCTAGTGTTTAAACAAGCTATGGGCCTGTAGTTCTTTCGACTTGACAAATCTCCGGTCTTAGGGATCATTACCGTGCGTCCTTCCACTAACCACTGCGGGATGGGTTGTTCTCCATTTAAGAAAGTAGTAAATACACGAGCTAGATGTTCGTGCGTAGAAGTGAGCTTCTTCGACCAAAATTGGTTGATTTTAGATGGCCCTGGTGCTGAAAAGTTCTTAGTTCTAGCAAAAACTTTCTTCACTTTTTCAGCAGTAATTAGTGGACACTCTTCCTCTGGACCTTGCAACCTTTGTCTTTTGCAAAAGTTACGAAAGAGTGATATATCTAAACCGTCTGCATCTAGCTGATAGGTATCTCCATATACTTGCTCCCAGAAGACTTGAATCTCTTTCCGAATAGGTGGATTTTTAACGGCAAATGACGTTTTATTGAACAGATGGGAAGAATGAGTAGAAGAGTTGGAATTTTTCTGAATCCACTTTACTGGCCGTTCAAGGCGCTCTTTTTCTGTGAAAGAGATCTTATTTTTTATTTCTAATTTTTATTAAAAAAAAAAAAAA